>CM059432.1:76726910-76786237 GCA_030390025.1 Squalus acanthias | reverse complement strand
ACACACGCAGCACACACACGCACCCAGCACACACAGCACACACACACAGCACACACCCAGCACACACAGCACACACACACAGCACACACCCAGCACACACAGCACACACACACACAGCACACACACACAGCACACACACACACAGCACACACAGCACACACACAGCACACACACCAGCACACACACCCAGCACACACACACACACAGCACACACACGCAGCACACACACACACCCAGCACACACACACACACACACACACACACCCAGCACACACACACACACACACACACCCAGCACACACACACTCAGCACACACACGCAGCACCCACACACACACACACACACACACACCCAGCACACACACACTCAGCACACACACGCACACACACACTCAGCACACACACACACACACCCAGCACACACACACACACAGCACACACCCAGCACACACACCCAGCACACACACACAGCACACACACACTCACACACCCAGCACACACACAGCGCATACACCCAGCGCACACATTTGAGAAATGGTAACCGTTTGGTTGATCAAGGCCACTTCACGCTTAATGCAGAATTGCCTTTTCATTTCTCGAATTATGCATCAGACCCTGCCCCTAATGGAGACCGATTCAATTGGCAGAGGCAAACGTTCGCAGTGGAAATTCTGACGGTTAAGGGAATGGGAGGGGGTTGCGGGGGAGGCGGGTGGTTGGGTTGCGGAATCTTTACTGTCTCCGAGAGTATGAGCAGAGCGCTATAGAAACACCAAGAGCCAGTAGGGACAAGCCCGTCCGAAATGGGCAGCCTGCACTGGGGCAGACCGTCACCCACACCACTAAAAACACGCAGGCTGTACAGTTAGAGAAATATGCTTCTATACACAATATATACACACACACAGGTCTCGTATATATAACATTTGTGCATGCGTATCTATAAACAGATGAGACATGCCAGCAGATAATTCCAAACAGCATATTTACTCTATTAATAAAAGTCTGAATAAGATCATACTTATTTGATAAACAAATGAATCACGCGGCTGTATAGACAGTTTAACACACACATAACCGGATCGCTGTCCATGGTTTTGAAGAGGAAGCTGATGATCATATTTAAGTTACATTCTTTAAAAAAACTGATTTTTTAAAGGATGACTTTATCCCATTGGAATAATCGGTTGCAGTGATTTCTAATGGCATATGGATTATGCATTATCTGGTGATAAATAGTACAGCTTCATTTAAATCATAAAACTGAGCATTAAAATCAACATTTTCCGATGTTCTATTATGTCAAGTTATTAAGTAATATCCGTTATTAAACAATCGCCTTAACTGAGACTTAATTAATTGAAGAAGATCGTTCCGTTAATTTTGAAAAATGGAAGATTATCTATTTAGGAATTAACAGCCATTAATAAAAGAAATCCAGGGAATACATGGGGCAATGGTAAAGCTGATCACATTCAGATAAAATACCAGAAATCCTTCTTCATTTTACTCTCCTGTTAGTATGTTTACAGGTTAAAACGACCATTTTGATTAGCGCCAGTACAAGTGTTTACTTTTTAAAAGGCTCCTTATATATGACTACAGCTGATTAAAATAGGTTGAAAAACCACGATGGAAATCGCCCTCAACACATTTCAGCATTTCTAAGCATTATCGCCATTCTAGCCTGGTATCCATCGTTACCGGGTGCCTTTACCCCTTTTAATCTTCCGATGCTTTGGATTCTAAATGTAACTTCTCATCGTGAAGTACTGAAGGGTTCTGGACAACTACGTTGGTGGAAAAACAGACAAACAAATGGTCCTCGAGACCTAAGACAATCCAGGCAAGAGAAGCGGGAAAAAGCAGGCAAGGACAGGGACGGGAAACAGGACGACAATTCTACGAAAGCAGAACAGTGAACGTAAAAAACTGGGATAATCCTAATTGCAGTTTTGTATGATTTGTAATCGATTGAAACGACGCTTTCTCCAAATGTCCACATACAATGAGAGGTGCACAAAAGAATATTCAAAAGAAGCCCGGCTCTGTAGAATTTCACTAAAGTGCTTGTACCGGAAGAAAATAGTCCAGTTACAATGGGACTCGCCATTTTTTCTTTCAAAAGAACCAGCTCCCATTGCTTCAGCACTTTAGACAAAGAAAGCAAAGGCAATTTGCATTTTTTACTTGTGAAACCTTGTTTTTGGGGGGTGGGGGTGTCACTAATTTGTGTCCATGTCTTGTAAGCAGTGTGATTCCTAAGGAGAAGGAAACCTAATCCATTTAGAAGAAACCAGGAATGATTCCGTCCTGTAAAGAGTTTCAAATCAAAAGGAAACCTTAACAAATGAATGCACCGACCGACCACAGGAGCGGGCACGCACACTCTACAAGGTCAAGTAAGAAGAAGGGAGGGGGGTGGGGAGCACACAAAGGATTGGATTAAATCAGAACTTAAACTAAATGTCAGATAGTAAGATAAGCAGGTCAGAAAATATAACTTCAAATGTTAGCGACCCAGCGTGAAAACAATTCGAAGTCATTGTACTAACAGAGGTGGAGAAGTGCGGGAGGTCCATTCATTCCTCCTCCATGCAGGAACCCCTCCCCCCGAAAATCTTGCTTTTCACAGAGAGAAAAATATACAACAGCCCCTTAAACATATTAGCAAACTAGTGGGGGGGGGGGGGGGGGGTTGGGGGGAGGGAGAGAACCCGAGCCACGTCCATACAGTGTTTCTCCACAATTCAACATATAAATTGCTTCGGACAGAAGCACGCAACTTACAAATGAGTCAAAGCCTTCCGATTAAACCGTCGTCTTCCCTTCAGTACTTGTCCCACATCCATAAAGTCGGACAATGGTAACAAATATGTTGGCTTGCGGCGGCGGAGGCTTTTGCCAGCAGTCTGCACACTCTGGGTGAGGTGTTGAAATAGTGGGATGAGCGCATTGCATTCTCTCATTCTGAGTCAGATGTTCCCAGCTCAGCAAAGCATGCCTTTTTTTTCTCAAAAGAGGGCAGGTCGCACCATGCATCACAATGAGTTAAATCAGTCACTCTCTCCCAGGCTCCTGCCGCCTTCAGCAGACTCGATGTGCATTTCCCAATTCCAAATGTAGGGATTTTTTCCCCACTTCGCTTTTTTTTCCCATTCCCTCTGCTCCCTCTTTTGTGTTTGAACATCTGGTTCTGAACACTTCTTTAAACCTATTTCCCAGTCCCTCAAACTCATTTAAATGTGTAAGCTCGCCAGCCCACTCAGCAAATGTTAAGGATCTGGCCCACAAGGAGGTTTCATAATAATTGGAAGATCGTGCCCGACACATTTACTTTACAGCAGCAACAAAGGCTGTAAAAGGACAGTATGTAGTTTTGATTTGACGAAAAGCCCAGCGCAGTTTTAATGGGTGGGGAGCTTGCAATAGGCTCTGGAAAGGAGTACTGACTGCACGCATTGTGCGTTTAAAACCAGATGCATCGCTATAAAAAGACATTTTTGCATATTTTCTGCAAGGTGTAATTGCGGAACACTTAATTTGTTTCGAAAAAGCAAAAAAAAGTGCTCTGATGTGACAGCTCCTACGTGTAACCCAGTAGGCATTTATAGACATACAAAACGTAAGGAGGCATGTCAATGTAATGTTTTGGAAAGATAAATCATGACCATTTATGTATATTGTGGAGTTAGAAGATTAACATTTGATAAACCTAGTCTGCCGAGTATAGATCCATGCTATAACACGCCCAACGTCCCAAGAGCCTTAACCATTTTATCAATGACACTGTTTCTGTTTCTAGTTTATTATAATATTATTAGATGTTAAACTGTTATGCTTCGGTGTATGTAAAAACCTCACCGAATTGGTCAGATTTAAAAACAGCAAATATTTATTATCAAATGTGAGCTGACGATGACGCGTGATTTATGTTCTTTTAGCCCTTGATAAATTTTGATCAAAATCCTTTTTTTCACCAACAATTTTGAAAACACCCCGTTCCATAAAACTTTTTGTCGTTTTTAATTTCGCTATACAGCTCTGGTCATTTTCCAAATCCAACTCTGTTCGGTCAAACGATTCTTAATCCGTATTCTGGAAGAGATCGGCGTGCCATTGATAGTTCCATGTGCCGGATTATTAACAGGAAATGAACGATTTCTAATCTAAAACGATTATACAGATCTGCATTCTATTTTCTAATCATTATCTGGTTGTGTGCTGAGAAGGCCTCTCTCTGGCTTCACATTGCCTCAGCAGCCTACCGTAGACTGAATGACGCTACCTCTAAAGATCATTGAAAACGTCTCGGAATACAGTATAAACCTCTAGAGTCATACATCGCCTTTCTCCTGGAAGGTTTTAAAGGGCGTCCTTAACAAAATGACCTCTAGCTCTAACTGCGGAGATTTTATAGACTGTACCATTATTATTGTATTCATACATACGGTAACCTCGTAACAAACAGCATCCCTGTTTCTAGTCTCATAAACTGTCAATTTGTCACTGGCAATGCTTTCAACGCTGATGCATTTTTGACATCAATCAATTTCCCTTTACTTAAACTGCATAATAATATGCCCATTCAGTTATCTTAAAATAGTCTGCACAATGAATTCGAACATCTATGTTAAACATCAGTATTCTGCTACCGAACGCTGCTTGTACCGTGTGTTGTACTTTCATGGCCGCCAGCTGCATGAACATAATACACGTTTCCCGTGTTTCGAGGGGTTTCCAGGACAAAAATAACAACCGTTAAATGAACTAGTACGGAACAGTTGAGCGTGGCCTCGCATAAAATACAACAGCATTGGTTATAAAGGTGGCCAATCTGGTCTAAACTGAAATATTTATTAAGAAAGTGCTAATGACATAGCAACAGCACCTTTTCCATTTTAGGGCATAGTTATGTTTTAAAGATGGACTGAATTTTGAACTGTACGGTGCCTGGCAGTTACCTAACACTAACAATGCATGACTTTCGTTTGACATTTTCTGCTATTTCGGGCAGCTCATCCTAAATGCCCTTAAAACCCCGCGGTCCGTAAGGGTATGGAGTAATAACGAGGATGTATAGAGGTATAATGTACAGAGGATATATACGTGATACGTACGTGCTCAGCAATTAGTACTGCCATCTCAAATATTCGTGGATTTCTAAAATACACAAATTTATTAGATCTGTCAAGGAAGTGTACGTCCATTCAATTATCTCTGAGGCGTTGCCAGCATTATATTGTTGCTTGTAACCAACGTAAATTGCTGTGCAGAACCACTATTTTTTCTTAGCGTTTACTTCGTGAGAAAAGTGCACGGTATGTTTGCTCTGACATCAATAAGGATCCACTAAGAATATTTGCATATAAATACAATGAATTGTACAGAAGGGGTCAGACCTCTGTGTTTTAAAATACTGAGAGGTCGCACAACACCAGGTTATAGTCCAACAGTTTTATTTGAAATCACAAGCTTTCGGAACTATCGATTTGCTCCTTCCTCAGGTGAAGTTTACAGCATGCAATCTGAATATTTGCCTATGGCAGTTTACGTCCATAAGGAGAAATAGTTGATTTCTGTGTACTTCGAAAATACTAGAAACTGCATTTGAATGCAATACTTTCGTTCAATGACGTTACAATTGCATTTTGCACAACACAAAAGAGTATGACATTTCCTGCTATATCCTATGTGAACAAATCTTACCCTACAACAATACATTTACAAAACACAGTTAATTTTTCGAAACTTTTTATTTAATAAGTGGCCATGTTTTGAACTTACATTAAGTGCATTTTTGGGAGATCTAAGATAATCAAACAAAGGTAATATTACCTTGTGTAACTTGTTTCGTTTCATTCTCTTTTAGTAGTATGAATTCACATGGCGCCAAAGCAGAGTTCATCAGTCTTATTCCAGAGGTGTGAATATGATGGCTTATCTATTAAGGGACATTCATCTGCTTGGACCCCATTACCAGCAGTATTGGCAGTCCTTGAACGCTCAAAACAATAGAAGGCATGCGATGGGTTCCAAAAGTAACACGTTTTCGTTTAACAACAGGCCTATCTGGTTTATATCAAAGCAAATTCAAGCAATCCAAAATCGAAGCATTAATGCTTCAGCTAATTGAATAAAAATGGCCAGCTACGTGTTGGTTACAACTCACTCGGGTAATATGGGACAGCTATGGGATTTTAATAAAGCGGACCACGCCGTTTGACAATTAACTGTATTGAATTAGATTTAAATACAGGTAAAGACGATGGTCAGATCTCAATGTAACAAATACCACTTGCAAAAACAATTCTTGCTCTTTTAAATGATATTTTCTGCTTGTTTCGGTGAAACATTTCAAGCGACTTCTACAGAGAAACTAAAGGGATACTTCCATAAGGTAGTAACTTACCAAGGTAAAACATATTTGGAAAAGAACTAATGTTTTAACAACCAGGCGAAACTTGTACAAGAAACAGCTGCCCATTTGCAAGGTGCAAGTGGAAACCAAAGCAAGGTATATGATATAAAGTACGTCGTGAAGTATAGTCAAGCAACATTTGTGGGTATGTAAGGTTTACTTTATAACAAAAATCTATACATTGTTGTAGTGAAACAATAGAGATTCGGGCGACTGCAAGTCGAGCTGTGTGAATGAAGTGTCTGCGGGAGATGTGCGGGTCAGTGCTTTGGGTCTCTCTCCGAAAGACCTTTCTCAGCTTCACACAATGAAATAGCACAAGGTCGAGTCTTTTCTTGGTCACAGGACATTCCTATTGTTCTGCAATGGGCCTGCACTTCACAACAGAGAGAAAAAAAAGTTATTAATCAGTACTGACCAGAGGCCTCATTGAAAAAGGAAAGAAAGAGAGAACTTCTATAGGCACTTCAGCTGCAAGCGCTATTATCTGACGAAAGTTCGTTTGACGTTGCAACTTCTGCACTGGACAGAGGGAGTGGGCACTCAGTATCCCTCTCCCCTCACTGGAGTTAATGTGGGAAATGATTTCAGGTAAGAAGATACTAGGTCACATAGCAAAGCATGAAATGAAAGATCGAATGGTTAAGTTGTTGATAAGCAGGGAGGCATAAAAAACGGGCCCGAAATGTGAATGGGAAGTTTGAAATGTGAAACTGTAGATTGAATACTTGTACATATGTGCTTTGGATGTTAGAATGGCTTTCCAAAGATTATTTTGGTATCTGTTTCATTGATGAATTTCACAATTGCTCAAATGCAGATCAATCTCTCTGGTGGGTTCAATTTCGACTGACAGTTTAAACCCTGCAGGTGAAAGGTTCGCATTGTGTGGTCGCCATCATTTCCACAGTATTAATTTAAAAAAAATGAGAGAAAATAATTTGTGAAAGGTTGTGGATTATGTGCAGGTTGCAGGTTTTTTTAATTGAGTGGTACATATCCCATTGAAAAATCAGAGAAACAAAATATGCATGGCTGAACAGTACAGTGGCCAAGTGTCACCTGAGTCTTTGAGGGTCTGAGATAAATGAACAGATAGAAAAGTCGAAAGTACTCCTCAAATGTGAGAATCCCCAATGCGCGCGCGCTCGTGTGTGTTTGTACAAAATCGTTAATTTACTGCAGCGGACCTGACCTGCTGCCTGATTGACAGGCGGTATAAATTTCGCTGACTCATGATCTGGATCAAATACAGCCATCGTTTTTCAGGAACAAAAACCCACTTACAATAAACAGTGTTCTTAACTGAAATTCCTGCAATTATTATTAGGAGCAATTGAATTTTAGTTGATTCTGAAAACTGACTCTGACTTAAGTTGCTTCAAAAAGAAATTGTGAATAAATGACTTTGTTCTTCAATAAATAATCTGAAATCGAATATCAAAGTGGAAACAAATCCAATCTCCCAATCCACGTTTACGCAGAAATCTTTCTTTTATAATGGATAATGTATTCTAAACAGGTCACAGTAATTACTTTAGGAATCAGTCATTGTATTTGTGTGGAACCATAGCATTATTCCATAGGATTCTAGCTGGTTTCAAAAGGTATCTCGCTCCCCGGTGTATTCTGCAAGGCATACGCATGGTTCGGAATTCTAATTGCTTTAAATTGAACTCTGGATTGTAAAACATACTGCTTGCTGTCTACATCAAAGTTTGTACATCAATATTTAGTCCAGGGGAACAGTGCAGCTATATCCAACACATGAGTTGGTAAACTAGCAGTAGAATAGAATATATCGCATTTTAATTTAATAGGGTTAGGTTTAAGCGAAGGTTGATCGTGGTAAAACGGTCCGGAGGCTTCTGATAAGGCATTGGGAAATAGATATATTGGCCTGCATTAAACTTGTTGCATAATAGGTCCACAACGAGAGTGACACTACTGTTTGGGGTTTAGTCTACATAAATACTGTGAGGGTGGCAGTACTATTTGGGATTTTAGTCTACGTGTGTAATGTGAGGATAATATTATTAGGGGTTTTAGTCTGCATTTGTACCATGAGAGGGGCCAGCCTGTTATGGTATTTAAAGTGTCAACTTGGCTCAGTTAGTACCACTCTTGTCTCTGAGTTAGAGATTGTGGGTTAAAATCCCACTGCAGGACTTGAGTACTGTTGATGGGGTACTGGACTGCATTTTCGGAGGTGCTATCCTTCAGATAAGCTGTTTAGCTAAGACCCTATTTTCCGGTTCTGGTTCCGGTGTGCATTAAAAATCCAACAGCATTATTTGAAGAGAAGCAGAAATTTCTTCTGGTGTCCTGGCCAACATTCCTCCAGTAATCAACCAACAATATCTGGATCCTGCTATTTGCAAAATGGCTGCTGTGTTTGCTTACATAACAACAGGCACTGGACGTCAAAATAATTAATTGTATGCAAAGTGATTTGACACCTGTTTTAGATATGTGATAAGGTGTGATATGAATTCAAATCTTTTATTTTACATATACATTGTGAATGAGACAAATACTGAGATGATTAGTCTACAGGTGATAATTTGAGAAGGAAAATCATAGATTTTAGTCTAAAAACAGCAGTATCTGAGGTGCACACTGTAAGGAAATTATTGTTTACAGTTTAGCCTACATGTACACTATATAAATGCTACTATTTTAAATTGAAAAGCCCAAGTGAAAGGGAAAGGCAGGCTACTTCCAAGGTTGAAAAAAGTAAACGAGGAGGTAATTCAAGAAGTACTGATTAGGTGATGCCAAGCCTTGGTTTGAAAAGTCTGAATATTGAAAGCAGAAGGAAAGACTGAGGGAAGCAAGGAGTTCCATAGTTTTGAGGTATTGGTAAAAATAAGTAAGTTTAGGAGACTGAGTGATGAAGTTTGATTTTAACATTGTGAGGCTGTATTAAAGAGTAATAATGTGTAGAATGAAATAGTTATAACTTATAAGGAATGAGGGAAAAATCCAGAGGAGCACCGATCATAACAATATTGATAACATAGAGGAAGCAGAATAGGTTACAATGAAGAGAGTGGTTAGAGGCTTAAGGTGAAATAAGGCTTGCTTATCAAACAATAAGTTTCTTTGTATCATGTCCAGGAGTCCTAGTCAAGTGTTAGAAGAGCTTCCTTAGACAAGGGTGCAGTATTCAAGTCTTGGATGCACTTAACCTTTATACAGTGTTAGGAGTTATTGAATGGAAAATAAGTACCAAAGAGGAAACAGAGATCCTTGAAAACAGCTTTGGCAATGGAGAAGATATGCTAGTTCTATTTAAGGTCAGAGAAGATAGTGAAGTCAAGAATGTTGATAGAAGGACTAAAGGTGGAGGTATCAAAGTTAAGATGTGTTAGCTGTTGTTTAAACATACACAAGACAGAAATAAACTGTGTGTCTTTGATCAATTGAAAGAAACAAGATTTTAATTGTTTCATCAAAGGACATGGAGGAGATCAAGATGAAATGATTTGTCCACTACACTGAGAGGACTCAAGCTTGTGTGCTGTGAGGGTGATCTGAAGATTGGTAATCAATCATCTGACTTCCTTGGACGTCTTGTACATTATTGTAATTTAATCTATATGTATTGTTTGAGATGTACTCTGCATGTTTACTGTCATGGAATTACTGTTCAAAATTTAGTCTACATGCTCCATGTGAGGAGGATAATAGTGTTTGGGGTTAGGTCTGTATGTGTGTTGTTGGGACAGTACTGGCTGAGGTTAAGCCTAAATACACACTTCAAGGACAACTCTGTTTGAGGTGTAGTCTACATTAGGGTTGTCAACCCTCCAGGATTGTCCTGGAGCCTCCGGGAATTAAAGATTGATCTCCTGAACACTGCTTCAAGCAACCAACGAGATAAATCCTAGGGGCATTAAAAAAGTGTGTGTATTTTTTCATTTTCTTTAAACACTTTCATTTATTAATTATAAAAATACTGGAGATGGGAAGAAGTCTGACTTATTGGGTGAGGCGGTTGGAAGTGAGAGATATTGTGAAGAAAGCCTCCAGGAATATGTCCAACCAGAATTGGAAACTGTAGTGTTCATGCACTCTGCAAGGACAATATTGGTAGGGGTTTAGTCTACAGACAGAAGGAAGGCAGTACTCCTTAGTTTCCAAGCACAGTGTTTAGCATATGTGTGCACAGTTAGGCCATTTCTGCTTAAGGTTCAATCAACCCAGTTTTGTATGGGTTTATCATACATATAGAGAAGTGTGCCCTGAGGAGTTGTCTACATGTATGCTGTGGGTACAATAGTGTTTGGTGTTTAGACTACATGAACAATATCAGGAAAGTGCCATTTGAGGTTTAGTCTAGATATAACCAAGAAGGTTTTGGGGGTTTACACCTGCACTGTGAAGGGGAAATAATGCATGAATTTTGTTTTACATGTGCATAGTGTGGAGACAATTACCTCTTTAGGAATAGTGTTTGTATTTCCAGTGAAGAGGGTCATATTGTTTTGGATCTCATTTACATTACAACTGGAGGAGTACATATTGGGATTTAATAAACATGTTTACGATGAACACGACAACACTCCTTAGGTTTCAGTCTAAATGTGCATTGAGAGAAACAATACTTTGGCTGTAGCTTATGTCAATCTTTTATGTCTGCAATCAATTGTTATCCTTCCTCTCCTATAGGCTGCTTACCTTTTCTAAACTTGTTAGCAGTAACCATAAAAAATGGAGAAAAGAAGTTAACAAAAGACATTTTCTAACTATGCCTTGTGATATTTTGTGAACACACTTAAATGATGGCTGGGAAGGGCATGCTTCGGTTTGTTTTTTACTCTAGCAAATTATTGTGTCTCGTCTTGACCTTAGGTTGCAACTGCAGAAGGGTAACATAAATGTTGTCTATGATTTAACAGTAATTACTTAAGGATTTAAAAAAGTCTTTCCCCCCATTTGCCTGCCTTACTAAAGTCAGTGTCTGCTCTCTGGCAGCTGCTGCTTGTTAAATTTGCTGCTCAGAGCTCCGTCTTCAGAGCTGTCACGTTGTACTGATTTATTTATTAACCCGATCCTCATTAGAGTTCACAACTCCTACTGGAGTTTAGTGTCAATGTGTTCAGTAACATTAGAGCACAGAGTAAGACAGAAAGAGTAGTAATTTGTAGGAATACAGTTTGAATCGTTAATCCAGCCCTTTGAATAACTGTGGCTATAGTAGATCAGGAGTGGTACAGGTCACTTAAAAACAATCGCTACCTTATCTAAATGGCTTCAGTTTTCATCTTGGTTTTGCTTAAATCAAAAGCAACGTTTGATTTATCCCTTCCCCCTCAGATGGGAAGATGCGCTCTTTATAATTAGAACTGCAATGTCTGATTGGACCACCAATCCACCAGCATTGTGGCACTTCAAAATGCCTGCTAAGTCTATATAAGTTTCGCATTTAACACGTTACTGTTACAATCGATTAAGACATCTGAAGAATTTTCCATTAAGATTAATTAATTTGAAGCATGCATCACTTATTCACATTCAAAGAACATATACGGCACACTTATTTCAAATGGCATCGTATTTACTATCATTATATAGTATATTTATGTCATTCGTCAATTGCTGATATAGAACATGGTTCAAACTTTGATGTAAGTGATAATGCAGATTAGGTGAAGAATGCTGTTAGGTTCCAACGTGTCAAAATTAAGGAATGATTTGAGAGATCAGAATAAAGCTAGGAGTGGTTACTATTTGATGGTATTGTATGGAAACTTTCGGTAATAAAAACGAAACGGTAATAATAACGAAAGCTACTCATTTTCTTTGTTTCTTTCCTCAATCTGGCGACGCGTTGTTGAAATATGTAGGTTTGATGATTTTCTTATTGTCCACTAAAGGGTTAAGATTCAGCCTTGAGGCGCCATAAGGCAAAATATTCGATCTACGACTCTCGTGTATGAATTTTAATAAAATAAACACGTTAGTCTACACTATGTAAATAGCTATTAAATAGAGAATCCGAAAATGGATAGAATTAACTATCAAAGCAATTGGACTGATTCCTTAAAACAGACAGAAAATGTCAATTGGAACTTGATTTAATTCCTGTGTATGCGTTTCACCTACTTAACACAGTTAAACTAGCGTAGATATGAATTTCACAAAATCCGTCCTTCTTTGTAATATTGTTAAAACATACTTTTTAAAATGGAAACCACGAAATAAGATATTAAAAAGGAATTGTATAAAGATCAAAGAGCCATATTCACATATTTTCCGGTTTTAACCAGGTTAATAATATTTTTTGTCCTTTGTTAAAGCACATTATTGACCCTAATTTGATTAGTATTTTGTGGATAAAAACACGTTAAACTAAAAAGCAATATGTATTATGTTAAATATCGCTGTGTGGATGTAACAGCAAGGGACGCTGGGGTTGATTATTTCGGTGCGAGTATATGGCAGAATTTAATACGTTCTACTTTTCTAACTTTCTATCTTAACAGTTCATTTTAATTAAAGCAAAACGCAAATTATACTCCAACACAGTCAGCGGGTCTTTAAGGTGCCATAAAGATGCAGTTTGCTATAAAACTGTCAGATTTGCAACTGGTCTCTCCAGAAGACTTGGAGCTGTCGAATGATTTTCAAGCGATTACACAGGTGAAATAGAGAGAACTTCCTGAACTATCTAAGGTCGTGTATGCTAAACAACCAACGAGTTCGGAGCAGTAAATACGAATCACATTACTGGTGTTAGTAGCTAGAAGATCCTTAATGTCGGTATGAACAATCATATAAGCATATTGAGTTAACGTTGCAATGAGAAGTCAATACTAAAAATGACAATAATCGTGTGTTCCCTAACACCTGACATCAATATTGTTTTTTATGCAAAGATCAACATCTGAGTAAAACAAAAAATCATAATTTAGATATGGGACAGGCTTTTACTTCAATTTGTCGTCGAGGATCTTATCCTTTTTCATCAACTGGAAGGTTGAGACAGGTAGATTGCTGAGAACATACTTTACAGCTAGAAATGTGAGTATGGCATGGGAGGATCAGTAGGTTTTATAGAGGTCAGGTACAAACGGCAAATAGATAGCGAGCTTTTCCAGCAACCAAACAACTATTTTGTCTTTAAATATAACTGCCTTTCAAACCGTTTTTCTTTACGTTTGAAACATAATGCTGACTAAACACCGACGCCCATCACAAAATAAAATAAGATTATTTTGAAATATACTTAAAAAAATGCAAAACTGAAATATGTTAAACAGTATGTAGGACAAAAGGTTTATTAATTTTTTGCCAGTATCCCACATTGTGTTCAAGACAGACATTTTAATCCTTTGAAGTTTATAGCTGGATTTTAGCCTAATTTACTCGAAGTGCAAAGAACATTTAGTATAGTTCTGGAAAGTTTAACATAAGAGTTCGGTTTATACTTCATCAATTTGTCCATTCAATGTGTGTTCCCGAATGCATTGTATTGTATCCCAGGAGAAATGGTTTACCACATTGCTCTGATCCACTAGGGTGTAATACCCAATCCCTCCTTTGTTTTAGTAAAATTCAGGTGATGTTTCATGTTACATATCCACCCACCCACGCACCCACACATCTATCCATCCATCCCTCTATCTACCTATCTATTATCTATCTATATATATATTCAAAATCTCATCAGGAGCAAACAAACAAAAAAGGTATTAAAAGTGTATGAAATCGCTGCGCTATTCTAATTAGGCTGATGTCCCAGTTTCTCGATCATTTGTACTGCAGAATATATTACGCAATCAGTCTTATTTAGATTTTAGCACCATTTGATAGTAATATGCTACTGACAAAGGATTGCATAGAGGAACAAAACATTAATAGGAATGTAGTTTCTGGCTTCCATATAATGACTTTCTACTTATTGTGACATTGGCGCGTTCTTTGGGCAACTTTGATCTTTAAGAACTCGTTAGTTACATTCTACGAAAATTAACCTGCTAAATAATATCGTTTAACAAACATGTTTAAAAAAAATGATAGATCTACATAGCAGTTCGAGATCAAATTTGGCCCTTCACAAATAAAGTATTTTTGCCCCACCTGCATTTTCGTACTTTTTTGTTACAGTAGTTTACAAGGCTTTAGTTATACTGCAGATACAGATCTCAGTTCTTATGAACATGACTTAGCCTACTGACTATGGATTGCTACCAATCGCACTGAGGTCAGTAATAAAGCGACACTGGGTATGGCTGCTTGGATCCTGGATCCATGTACAAATTTTAATGTTAGGGGCATGGGGAAGAAGTGTCTGCTTTTTCCTAACATGAAAAAATAAGTTTATGAACCAGCTGGGCACTCTTAAAATGCTGTTTGGCATGCGGTTGGAGTTACTGCAGATGCAAACTCAGACTGGTATGAGATTGTCTCCTTGGGTGAGGGGAATCTCACACTGGTTGGCTTTGGTGCTCTCTGGTGTCAAATTGGGACCTAGCATCAGAGGTACACATTTTGAGCCAATATGCACCTAAAACCTTTATACATCCTTTTTGCACAAGACTGGCAGTATAACTGCACCCATAACCATCCCAATACATGTGCGATTAAATAACAGTGAAACATTACAGATTTTAAAGCCAGTCAGTGTTAACTATTATAGTTTTTGGCAGTTAGCATGTAATATCTCAGCAGCACTACCAGTAGAAATGTTACCATTCGACTGATTCATTGTCAAAATGTTATTTATAAAGAAGGGTGCCTTTTTTATCAATTGCACATTGTTCTAGGAATAATTCCTCCAATCTCCATATGAGGAAAACATATTGATAATATAGTGTGTTTACCAATTTTGCCAGATCATCGGTATAGCAAATGGCACCACATCCAATGACAAGTTCCATGGATTTTTGTACTTATTGCATGTAGCTTGATATGCTGCCCAAGTACTGCAGTTTTGCATAATAAGTCCCAGAGGCAGTTAAAGTGCTATTTCTGTAACCTCCAGCCTTACAATCCCTCCCCCCCCCACCTCCACTTGAATTCTTTGTTGCTTTGATTCTGGCCTCTTGTGCATTCCTCCCCCTCCACTTCATCCCATCACTGGTGGCCATTCCTTCAGCCATCTCGGCCCCATGCTCTGGAATTCTCTTCTTAAACCCATCTACTTCTCTACCTCCCCCCCCCACCCCGCCCCCCGTCCGTCAAGACCCTCCTTAAAGCCCACCACTTCGATCAAGCTTTTGGTCACCCCTCCTAATATCTCCTTCTTTGGCTCTGCATCATTTTATTTATTACACTTCTGTGAAGTGCTTTGGGATGTTGTCCTACATTAAAGGCACCATATAAATGCAAGTTGTTGTTGTAGTTTCCGATTAGCTGTGAGCAGTAACACATAATTTTTCCTAATCAATCAGGGAGTGGCTGGCTGGGGAATCGTCCCTCTGGCATTATTCATGCACCTCCTGGGTGGCTCAGCATAAAGTAACTTTGATGACATCGTTGGAGATACCCATGGGCTGAACTATTCATGACTGATGATAGTGTGGAGAGGGAATAACAGGAAAGAACATGGGAGTAATTTGGGGGAGTAATAAAAGGTTTGTTTAAAAAAAATATGAATTGTATCATGCTTTTAAGGGTTGAATAGCTTAGATATTTTCTCATGACAGGCTACAAAAGTAGGTGTTGGGCTAACACAGTTTATTGAGCAGTTAATCTAATTGATTACTAGTGAAGCAAGACTGGAATTTCTATCCATTAACTTTAAAGTCAAAGGACAGTGCAAATTTTAAGCTAGACTGTAGCCCGCTTCACAATATCATACATGATCTTAGGGCCAGATGAAACAATTCAAGTAGGATATTAGTTCCAACAAAATCATCATAATTGTACCCCAGTGAAGTTCAAACATTGTATGGAAAATGTAACAGTGAAGATGACTGTTAACCTAACAATTTACGATGCAAAAATAATTTGGTTTACAGAATTTTCTTTTCATCAACATATCACAGGGCTGTTTAGGAGTCAGACAAAAACATATCCAGATGGAGATTTGGTGTGCCAAGATCAAACTAAATTCCATCATACTCATTTGATTTTAAGTTGGTGTGTTCCTCATGCCTTTTCTCTCTGTGAATTCCCAGGTTCACATTAGCAGCTGCCAATATTGATGGATTCTGAGACTGAGTGAAACTGTCTGTCATGACTTTTGCTGGGCTGCTGTGGTGATCCACGTGCCTGTGTTTGTTATAGTTCTTCAGTTGCAGCTGTCAACTCTAATCCAACTTTATGACCCTTTCTAGTATCCTTTTATATTCTACCTTTGCAAATACTAATCCAATTACATTTTAAATGAAGTCATAGTCTCTACCTCAGTAGCCACTTGCGGTAAAGCATTCCATAATCTATTGACTTGACCCTGTGCACAAAATTTTTCCTACCTTCCCTTTTCATTCTTTAAGTGATAATCTTCAGTCAATGTCCCTTATTGCCATTTGAGTGGAAACAATCTTTCACTATTTGTCCTCTCAGAAACTTTCATAATTTAAAAAAGTTGTATTAGACCCCAGTCCCTTAACTGTGTCTTTTTCCAGGGAAAAAAAACTTTAACTATAGGCCTCGAAATTGGATAAGGCCAGAAAATGGGCAGTGTCAAGGGCCAGCGCTATTTGCCTGTGCCTGTTGAAAGTGGTCAAGGCAGCACGCAAAATTTGTGCTGTTATGACTCTTTTGTCCTGTGCCAGTCCACCCTCCCTCAGCTCTTTGCACGGCCAAACACACTTACCGGCTGGCTGCTTGGAGACAAAGGCTATCCACTAAAGACATGGCTTACAGGAGCGTTATAATGAAAGCCACGTGTCCACCAGATGTGTCATAAAGCAAACAATAGGGATGCTGAAGATGTGCTTCAGATGCCTTGACAGATCTGGAGGAGCACTTCAGTATGCACCAGCCAGGGTCTCCCGAATTGTCGTCATTTGCTGTGCTCTGCACAACACAGTGCAGCAATGAGGATTAGAACTACATGAGGAGCAAGGCGCAGAGCGCACAGCCTCTTCAGAGGAGGAGGAGGAGGTGGAGGAGGAGGAGGAGCATCAGCTGGAAGACGAGGAGGAGGAGCACGAGGAACCCGAGGTCCAGATGGCACCAGCAGCGGAGCACATTGCTGCCCTGGAGGCCAGGGATGGCCTCATCATGGCCAGATTTACTTAACTTCCTGCCTTGCACCTATATGGCTGACACATGCTGTGCCCAGTTCCCGATGCAACAACACCATAAAGCATCCCTACAATGACCAAACCATTCCTTTCACACTGACCCCCATTGCTGGAGGTTACGTTATGTCTCACTATTCATTCCAACTCACAAAGCCACTTCCAAAGTATCAGACAAAAATGGGCATGAAAGTGGTGAAAATAAAAACTTTTATATGTGTGAGGACAGTAACGGAATTTTAACAATAACACTTCTTTAAACACCCATGTGCATACCCTTGTGCATCTTCTTCTGTGTCATTTTTTGTTTATGTGTGCTTCTACGAGGTGCAACCCCTGTGGCTTCAGCAGAGGTAGAGGCAGGCTGCTCACTTCCCTGCTGCGACTGCGTAGACACTTTTGGCGGACATCCTCTGGGTTTTGGAGCCTGTGAGGGTTCCGCCGAAGACTGCTCCTCCTGCAACTGTGCAGGGGCAGACTCGGCCATCGCGATCCAAGGAAGCATCTGGGGCTCTGACTGAGGGGGAGGCAATGGGGGAGAAATGGGAGTGCTTTGAGAGGAGCCCCCACTTCCATGCCCCTTCTCACCATCATCCCTGTCATGTGCCACCTGCAATTCCCTGCTAGCAAGGAGCTTTAGAGCACCTTGCTGCACAACAGTGGGGCCATGAGGACCCAAATCTACATTTAGATCCCTCCTAGAGATGAGGTCTATGAGCCTCTGCCATCTGTTGTCCATAGATAGCATGTGCTCATGTGAGTGGCGCATGAGCTGCTTCATGCAGGTGGCCATCCTTTCCATGGAAGAGCACATTGTTGCCATCGCCTGCGACATGGTGCTCATGTTGGAGATGGACTCCTCCATTATCTGCACATTTGTAGACATCACGGCAGCAAAACCTGCCAGAGCCTCCTGTATTTCTTGCTGCCCTTCCAGGATCGCCCTCTTTCTCGATGGCCCCCGAGGCTCATCGTCTGGAGACAGCTGAGCAGAGCTTAGGGCGTCCTGCATCCTCTGGCGAGGACTCTCCACTGCTGTCTCTGTCAACACCATCCGCTCTTGCTCACTTGTGAAGTGTGAGACACCAGGTGAGAACACAAATCTATCTCGCATAGGATGCACTGAGATGTGCGTATCTGCGCTGGTGCTTGGTGCGCTTGGGTCTGCTAATGGTGCACCCTCAGAGGCTGGAGCCTCCTCTGAGAAGTCGTCGTCCTCCTCCGGCTGGACAGTCGGGGGTGGGGGGCGGGGGTCTCTTGATAGACCTATGGGAGAGTAAAGTGATGATTTAGAAATGTTATATTAAGAATGGGTAACAATACCATTATGCACATGATGAACATTCACTGGCTGCTGACATCAGTCCCCATATGAGTGACTGTTGTTTGCCATGTGTCTGTATGAGATGTAATTCTGTCACCAGGTAGCTGAGAGGTCCCCCTCTCTCCGTCTCCCACCGCCAGCAGCTCTGCAACTCTCGACACCTCCAGGGCGACCTCCTCTGCTGCAGTCAAAGTACTGAAGGATGGAGGGCCACCTCCGGTTCTCTCCCTCTCCCTGTTATTGTGGGCTCTCTTCTACTGCAAGGAGGAAATGAAGAGAAGTTTGAGTGAGAGTGATGGCATGAGTGTAAGGAATGTGTGAGTTACATCTGTAGAGGGTGACTATGAGGGAGTGTGGTGCCAATGCTAAATGGTCGCTTTCTGTGGTGTTACTTGGTATGATTACATTAGTATGAGGGTTTAATTCATTCTTGTAAAATTTAGTTTAGTGGTGTTCACCAAAATACTCTGTAAATATGGAAATGTAACATAAATATGGAAATAGTTGTCTGTATGCAATTTAAAATTTTATTTATAAAGTAGGCAAAGTCAACTAAATATAATAATTTCAATATAGAAATGGGAACAAATATAGAAATAGTTGTTTGTGCAGAATTTGTAATTTTTAGTTATAAAGCAGGCAAAATGAAATAAATATAATAATTTCATAATAGTTCAAATTAACAACCATAGTAAGAGTTTTCTAATAAATACAATGGGGGGAATTGTAACCTAAAAAAACGGGTGGGTTGGGGGGCGTGGGGATACTTAAAGTGTTAAAAATCGGAATCACGACCTGAACACGCATCCAACACACCCACCCTCTGGTTTTAACAGAAGCGGGATGGAGCCGGTCAGCCAACTCGCTGTCAGGTGGCAGGCCGTCTATTTAAATATTATGATAAGGCTGGAAGCCTCTTCTTTAACCTCCATTTTGTGTTTAAATGTAGCTGGTCGGGTTTTGCACACCTCATAAAACTCGCCAGCTACAACAATGTGAGGACTGTTGGATCTAAGAGGTAAGTGCCTTTATACCTACCTCCTGGATCCAGGGACCCTGCCTAACCCACCCCCTGTGATCGGAGACCCCCCCAGGCCTCACCTCCCCCCCAGCCCTCCGATCACTGCCCCAGGCCTCCGATTTCACCCCCCCCCCCCCACAGGCATCCGATTCCCCCCGCTCCTCCAGCCCTCCCCGTGCTGCTACTCCGACCCTCGATCGACTTCAGAACACCTCACCCCAATCTTCTCCTTGTCCCCGACTCTGTTTGAATCCCCCTGATCTTCTCCCAGCCCCCGATCCACTTCGGACAACCACCCCACCACCCCGATCTTCTCCCGGCTTTCAACTCTCTTTGGACCCCCCGATCTTCTCCCGGCCCCCGATCCACTTCGGACACCCACCCACCGCCCCCCACCCCCGCTCTTCTCCTGGCCCCCGACCCCTCGATCTTCACCTAGCATGACCCCCATGTGATCCCTCCTTCCCTCCTTCCCTCCTCTGTGTGGCCTAGTGCGGCAGGCATACCCGCCTGGAGCCAGCCAGCCTCTCAATCTGGTTGGCTGTGGGTGGGAAACAGAGGCTTCCCATTCAAATCAGGCTCTGCTGTTAAAGTTGGCAGGCCCTGCGGGAAACCCGTTCGCCCCGGTGTCCTAACCGCCTCAGAACCCCCCACCACCCCCAACCCACCTTCTCCATTAAAATTCAGCTCAATGCCAATGAAAGGAGAAGGGGACAGGATACTTCTCTAGATGCATGACATTTAAATTCTCAAAATTACACACAATACCTTTAACATGACCAAGACAAACTACAACACTTAGGGCTGGATTTTGCCAGCGCTCAGAGTGCTGGTTTGGAGACGGGTCCGCTGTCAAAATAGCAAAGATTGACAGCGGGTAGGAAACCCGCTGTCAACCCGCCTCCATGCGAGTCTCCCAGGTGTCGGGTCTGTCAGCAGAGAACTGACCCGATACCAAGCTGCAGGGGAGACAATTGAAATCATTAAATGGCTTGTTAACGGCCAATTTAATGCTATTTTGAGCCTACCTTGTAATTTTACGCGCTCCCCCATGGGTTACCCACTGCTCGGGGAACACGCCAGCTCACCCTGGCGTGAGTTGAGACTGCTTTGATTTATCTGATAACCCGAAAGCTGCAGAAGTGGTATAAAGGATACCATGTTGCAGTTGTTCATTTTCAGAGCTCAGAAACTGTTGCTTACTGCATTTGTAAGACATATAGAGATTTCTTTAGCTTGCAAGTGTTTAGAGCCAACTGTATATCCAGTGGCACCTCAGTGGAACAACCTCTCTCACCATTGACAGATCGCTTCTGTCATCTCACCTGCAGCTTCCATCTATTCCAGCAACATCGGTGCCCTAGAAACTATCACACCTTGGTCCTCTGAATCCGTCCACGATCAGCCCCAACACCAACATCACCAGGTACACCAACATCACCAACAACAACACCAACCTTCTCCGCCATCACCTGATGCTGCACAGGACACAGGGCATCAGCATCTGACAACATTGCTGCCAGATGTACTTCACTTGACACTGTACATCCTGGCTGCCACATGATGTGCCAGGTTGACACCATCCCACCCCAGCACCATAAAGCATCCCTATAATGTCCAAGCCATTCCTTACACACTCATCACAATAGCGGGGTGGGGGGGGTGGGGTGGAGTTATGTCTCAACATCCACTGGAACTCACTAGGACACTTCTCAAGGTGCGCTCAGATCTGTTCAATAAGGTGAAGTGTTGAAAATATAGATTTCAATGGATGACAACACATTAACAGAAACTTCACATGAACATTGGCTAAACCTCTCAAGTGCCTACCCTTGTGTGTTGTTAGTTGGTATGCTTGCAGTAGGATGAGGGTGAGTGTGAGGGGTGGCTAGTGAGATGGAGAAGTGATAATGTAGATAGAAAGGGCTGAGTGGGGGTGCAAGGTAAGTTGGTGTGAGTAAGGATGTGCAGGAGTAGGGTATGGAAGGCAGAGTGATGGGGATGTGATGAGTGGCACAGCAGGGTGAGTTTGAGTGTGGCTTTGCAGTAATGTTTCATGATCCAATGAGATCATTGAAAGGTTGGCGCCACTGCAGCCAGGGACCCCTGACGACATCCCTGCTCGTGTCCTCCTGTGCCATGTGCAACCAGGCTGCGTTGATATCCTGGGGAGGTCTCTTCCGCCCATGGGAAGGGAAGAGAATCTCCCTGCGTGCTGTGACTCCTTCCATAAGCACATGGAGGGAGTCATGTGAGATGTTTGGGTGCAGACTTGCATCTTTGTGCAGTGCTTGTCAGTGTTTGCAGCACCTCAATGCTGCAGAACACTGACAGCACAACTGTCAAAATCAATGTGGCCGTGGTCCCTTTAAGGAAACCGGCTGATGACGCATCATCAAATGACGTCATCAGACCCACTTCCTGTTAATTGGCTAGGAACCCCGCAGGGCGGGCTTAACAAGGCCAATCTACGGAAAATCTTTTTCAGAGAGCGGCTGCAGACGAGAGCGGGACTGGAACCCACCAACCAGCTCTCCCGCCGCCATCCCGTCTCCGCAGGGAAAATCCAGCCCTTATTCTCCAATTGTGCATATTATCGGGATTCTGACACAGTCTGATGTAATATTTTCCACATGTTATATGGACATAACCTTAATGTGCTGCAAGCCGAGGAAATCCAATGTCCACATCATTGTAACAGTTTAGAGAAAGCATGACAGCAAGTGTTATTTCCCTTTCTATTTAGTAATATTTTATAGCCTGTTTAGAAGATTCAAGAAAATTTGACATACATTTTGATCAACTCTGCAGTATCCTTAAAAAGATAACCGTGTCCTTTTAAAATAGATACATCTATTTATATTCAAATATGCGTGTGTAAAAGAAAATAGCAATTTATCCCAATTAATATCAGCATTCATTCGATTCTAACAATAACTGGAATAAAAAGGAAAATACTACAAAAAGGTGCCAGGTACCATGTTTGATTGATCAGACGTTGTTTAGTTTCAGCTCTTTCCCTTTGGCCACTCATTTAACGTCTGGTTTGATATTGTCCATAACTGATCATTTTTAAAGATTATGAATCTGCTTTAATAGTACTTACGTTTTGCTGTTTAAATTTAATCAAAGGTACTGATAAACACATTTTTTTCTATAATAATTTCCCCAAACATTTTATACTTGCTGGCCCTTGTATATCTTCCGAGTACAGATAACGAGTTTTCAACATTAACAATGGGTCCAAGTCAAGATTTAATATTCTGAATGTTAAGAGGCCCCGATCTTCCTTCCCCCGCCCCTCGATTCTCCGGAGGCCTCGATCTTCGTCTCCCCCGATCCTCTGAAGTCTAGCCTCGGCCCCCACCCGATCCCTCCCTTCCTCCTCTCTGTGGCCTAGTGACGTAGGCCTACCTGCCCACAGCCAGCCAGCCTCTCCATCTGGCTGGCTGCGGGTGGGAAACAGAGGCTTCAGATGCAAAGCAGGCCCTGCCGACTTTAACGGCAGGGCCTGTGGGAAACCGGTTCTCCCGGATTTCCCGCCCCCAACCCGTCTTCCCCATGAAAATACAACCCCTTGGGTTTCATACCAGGTGCAGTAAATCTAGCATCTGGTGCAAGGCCATGTTTAACTTGGAGAACTTGGGAACTCTTTAAACTCATTTTTCAATCTGCAGTATTATAATGTTTGTAAAGAGTCAATACCTCTTCTGGCTCTCTCCTAACATTTTGAACTTTATTTTGTGTGAATTTTATATTCGCCTGAACACTATAAGGGCATGGAGTTACCGGCTGGTGATTCACCATGAGGGCAAAAATACACTACTAAATCTCCTGATAGAGATATCTTTAATATATCAAAATTTATGGATAAATTACTTTGTAAAGACTATAGACTGGATTTCCTGAGTCCATACCAGCAGCAAGGAAACTCAATGCCATCAGCAACTATTGGAAAATCACCCCCGTGATTTTCTGATACACACTGTCAGTCTGCAAAGTACTGTGCCATTGGGGTGGACTCAACAAATTTACCCCTATATTCTTCACCTTTCCTTCTTTAATTTAAGGTTATTTAAAATGTCTGCTGCTTTCAAATAGTTCACTTTTTTAGATATGATTTTGTAGAGAAGGCTAAAGATTATTTTCATAATCCATGGCTCCCACTTTATTCTTATTTTACCTTATTTATTTTATTCAGTTATATTCTTACTTATCCTCACAGGGCTGAAATCAAGAATCATCTCATTGTTGCCTCTAACTCATTCTTTCTCAGACTTCAAAACACATCCTTACCATATGGATCTTTGCCTTTCTCTGACAGTCTGCAGGTTTTTAAATCCCAAGCTTGGTGTAACTCAATCACCACTTTTTATTAAGATTGTCTTTGCTCCCACTCTTAAAATTTATTCTGTTCTATACTATGGGTCTCAACCCATCATCAAGGTAAAGGATGTTAGCGCTGGGAAACGGAAAACTTTCCATTTTAAGCATCAAGCACTCCCTGGTCAGATGTAAGAACGTAAGAGATGTCAAGAGCGAGAAAGGGCCATTTGGCCAAAAGGTTATTGTTCCATTACTCTCAGGGCAGTGGAGTGGAAGCTTTGCAACTGATCACGGTTTAACTTACCTAGGAGTGCTTGACACTGACACCATGCAAAAAAATTTGAAAAACATGCTGCATTTCTCAGTACTGACAGAACTCATTTGGTGAGGTGAAAAAAACTAGAAGCCTGAAAATTCTACCCATTGATTTTAGAAAAAAGGTCAGCCTGGATACAGAACGGGATTTCCCGTTTTATACTCAGAGCTGACTCTTTCGCTGAAATTAACAAGGGGAGGAATGTCAGTCTGCAAGTGTGCACATGCACAAATAATTCATCCACAAAGCACTGTTAAAACATGTATTAATTTGCCATCTTACAAACTGATTCAGCTATCAGGCTAAGTAGGAAGTGTTAGCACAGCCTGTGAACGACAGTACTAGCTCGGGCTAATTCAAAATCACACTCTGTCATGCATAGGCCCAAAATTATTCATATTAACATGATATTCTGCTTCATTGAGTTTGGAATAACTGGGTTTCCCAAATAATTTAGAATCTCAGCTCTTATAGACAAGAATAAAACAGACATGATTTCAGAGAAAACAAAATGATAGGTTTGAGAAATTAAATAATCAATTAGGAATAGAGTCTAATTAGTCTTTGGCCAAGTGGAGGTTTGAAGTCTGAATTGTATTCATGGAATAGCAATGCACAATCTACATCCCCAATGACTAAATTACACATTCAGGGATAAGGTCAGTTACTGAAGACTTGCTGCACTGGTCCTGAAGGAGTGACCATTAATTTCAATTGGATGTAAAAAAAAAACCACTGTAACCTGCTGAGGCTACTGAACAATACTTGGTGCAGTGATTGTTAGAAATTGGATTGATGAATATGTATTGGAGAATGAGCCATCTGAGAAAGTTGAAGATCCAGTGGGGATATGGACCCTAGGTCAAAAGCTGAGACACTCATAGCTCCTGATCTGTATATATGACAAGATAAGAAACTTCACAATCATTAGAAGAAGCCTCAGCAAATGCTGCCCTTGGATCATTTTAGAAAGAGATAAATTACTGCCGACAAAAGCAGTTAAAGCAGCCAATCAAAATGTAGTATCAGTACACATGCAGACTTGTTAGCATTCATATACATTTCCACAGCAGGCTGCAGTGGTATAGTTGCAGTATGAAAAAAGAAGGGATATTTAATAGTAATGTGGAATATAGCAGAGGCCTGGGTAAAATTCCCAAGCCCCAAGCTCCAGACGAAAGGTCAAACTTCGGGAGAAAAATGTCCAGTAGACATGGTAATGTTTAGTCACCAATTCTATCAGTAATTTCACTGTTTCTTTTTCAAAATTTTGCATTTTTTTAAAGAAGTATTTGTTACGCTATACATGCTGGAGCCAAATTTACTCGGCCATTCCTTCAGAATCCCACCACATATCTGGAGGGAATTTGGTAGAATGGCTTGGAAGCAATCACGACCTCAAGACGCTGAGTCTCTGCCTGTGCTATGAGTTCCTAGTTGGCCTTGTAAGGGGTGGAACCTCTGCCCATGACACAGTGAAGCCAGAGTGGGGTCTGGGGCAGGGACCTCCTATGCTGGGAGCTCCTGCTTCTCTGTTCATGAGACCCACCTCCTATTCCCTTGACCCTATTCCCGCCAAACTGCTGACCACCCAACTTCTCTTCCAAGCTCACATGTTAACTGATATTGTTAACTGTTCCCTCTCCTCAGGCACTATCCCCTCCCCTTCAAATCTGCCATCATCACCCCTCTCTTCAAAAAGCCCACCCTTGACCCCTCTGTCCTTGCAAAATACCGCCCCATCTCCAACCTCCCTTTCCTCTCCAAAGTCCTTGAACATGCTGTCGCCTCCCAAATCCATGTCAATCTTTCCTGGAATGCCATGTTTGAATCCATCCAATCAGGTTTCTGCCCTGCCACAGTACTTAAATGGCCCTTATCAAAGTCACAAATGACATCCTATGTGACTGTGACTGTGATAAGCTATCCCTCCTCATTCTTCTCGGCCTGTCTGCATCCTTTGACATGGTTGACCACACCATCCTCCTCCAACGCCTCTCCTCCGTCGTCCAGCTGGGTGGGACTGCACTCGCCTGGTTCCATTCTTATCTATCCAATGGTAGCCAGAGAGTCACCTGCAATGGCCTCTCTTCTCACTCCCGCATCGTTACCTCTGGTGTCCCCCAAGGATCTATCCTTGGCCCCCTCCTATTTTTCATCTACATGCTGCTCCTCGGCGACATCATCCGAAAACACAACACCAGTTTCCACATGTACGCTGATGACACCCAACTCTACCTCCCCACCACCTCTCTCGACCCCTCCACTGTCTCTAAATTGTCAGACTGCTTGTCCGACATCCAGTACTGAATGAGCAGAAATTTTCTCCAACTAAATATTGGGAAGACGAAGCCATTATTTTTGGTCTCTGCCACAAACTCCATTCCTCTCCCTGGCAACTGTCTGAGGCTGAACCAGACCATTTGCAATATTGGTGTCATATTTAACCCCCAGATGAGCTTCCAACCACATATCCGCTCCATCACAAAGTCTGCCTACTTCCACCTCCGTAACATCGCCCGACTCCACCCCTGACTCAGCTCATCTGCCTTTGTTACCTCTAGACTTGACTATTCCAATGCTCTCCTGGCTGGCCTCTCATCTTTCAGCCTCCATAAACTTGAGTTCATCCAAAACTCTGCAGCTCATATCCTAACTCGCACCAAGTCCCATTCACCCTTCACCCCTGTGCTTGCTGACCTACATTGGCTCCCGGCCCGGCAACACCTCAATTTTAAAAGTCTCATTCTTGTTTTCAAATACCTTCATGTTCTTGTCCCTCCCTATCTTTGTAACCTCCTCCAGCCCCACAACCCTCCGAGATCTTTGTGCTCCTCCAATTCTGGCCTCATGTGCATTCCTGATTTTAATTACTCCACCATTGATGGCTGTGCCTTCAGCTGCCTCGGCCCTAAGCCCTGGAATTCCCTCACTAAACCTCTCCGCCTCTCTACCTCTCTCGCCTCCTTTAAGATGCTCCTTAAAACCTACCTCTTTGACCAAGCTTTTGGTCATCTGTCCTAATATCTCCTTTTGTGGCTCTGTGTCAAATTTTGTTTGCTAATGCTCCTGTGAAGCACCTTGGGATGTTTTACTATGTTAAAGGTGCTATATAAATGCAAGTTGTTGTTGTTATTGTTATTCTATCAGTGGAATTTGGTATAAGATCAGAGGCTGGTACACCCATTGCGATGAGATATATCAGCCTCCAGAAGAGTTGTAAATGGGTTTCACTGGGGTGTCTAGGCCAGAGAAGCAGCCTCAACCCCCCTGAGATGAAGCAAGCTTTTAAAAAGCAAATTGCTATTAGTGGCTCCCTTGGCAATGGTGCTGAATGGTGTGGAAAAGGTTTTTCTAGGTGGGGGCATAGGCAACCCTCTAACTCCCACCCCACCACCAATGGCAGCCAGGTACCTGAGCTTCCAGCCAAGTGGGGTTGGCGGTGCCTGAGATGTGCCCATACTGGTTTGGGCACCTGCTGGCACTATGATAGTGAGGTACCCTCCTATTGACACTGTATGCTCCAGTGGGTCAGTATTGGAGGGCAGCAGCGGGAACAATCTTTCCACTTGCCTGGATGAGTGCAGCTCCAACAACACTCAAGAAGCTCGACACCATCCAGGGCAAAGCAGCCCACTTGGTCAGCACCCCATCCACCACCAGAAGCATTCAGGGCTAGAAATTCCGTAGCGCCCCGTTTGGGGCGATAACTTTTGAAATCTCGGAAAAGTATCGCCAGGCGATAATCATTTACTGGTCCCGGGAAATTGAGCTTTAGCACTCCAAGAGGGAAGTGGAGCACTAAATTAAGCGCTAGCTACTTCTCTTAGGGCGTTAAAGTGCAAGAACGGGGCAGTAGCGACAGAGCGCTAAACAATGTGGAGTGCAAAGATACCGGCATCGGAGGCTGCTTCCCTCGCTTAAAGGGAAGGACCAATAATGGTGCACAACATACTTCTGCTCAGTTCTGTGTTGCCAGGCGACCTGCGCAACTGCCATTACAGCCCCAAACACTCTCAGAGAGTGGAGGGCTTGGACATCTCGCAGCAATAAAGCATCGAAAACTTTCAGCAGGCACCAGACTGGTGCAAAGAATAAAGTTTGGCCTAGCTGAAAACCACTGCTTTTAATTAGCGCTCCCCAAGTGGCCAGCCGAGGTGACAACGCCTCCTGTTGCTGCCGTTGTTAACACCTGGTGATACAGCAGGGGGCGGGAGGCAATTTCACATCCGGGGCGGTAACGGGGCACTGCGCACTTTATGACATCATAATCTGTGAGGCGCTAGAGGGCGAGGTGGTAAGTGTTAGCGCCAGCGCTAAACCGGCAGGGAAGTTCGCGGGCTTCGCTGAATTCACCGCGCCCGGTCGCTGACCCCTTAGCACCCCGTTATCGCCCCCCAGGTGCTAACGAGAGACGCAAAGGAGCCGAATTTATCCCCCTCACTCCCTCCACTACCGACGCAATGTGGCTACAGTGTGTACCATCTACAAGATGCACTGCAGCAACTCGCCAAGGTTTCTTCGACAGCAGCTCCCAAACCCGCGACCTCTACCACCTAGAAGGACAAGGGCAGCAGGCGCATGGGAACACCACCACCTCCAAGTTCCCCTCCAAGTCACACATCAT
Organism: Squalus acanthias; assembly: GCA_030390025.1. Lineage (NCBI taxonomy): Eukaryota > Metazoa > Chordata > Chondrichthyes > Squaliformes > Squalidae > Squalus > Squalus acanthias. Next base: position 76,757,001 of record CM059432.1, on the reverse strand, counting down.
CCTGACTTGGAAATATATTGCTGTTCCTTCATAGTTGCTGGGTCAAAATCCTGGAACGCCCTCCCTAACAGCACTGTGGGAGTACCTGATCTCAGTGAAGAAGAAAATTGTTTGAGAAATTTGATTGGTCGGCTTTGTGGTACTAGCTGGTTAGTGAATGGTTGCTTTGAGAAAAAAATGAGGGATTTGACTGCTTGATTTTTTGGCAACTACTTGTTCCACACTGGTACTTCCTGCTACTTTTTAATTCTTTCACATTTAATCAATCAGATATTTAATTGACTCAAATAACCACTTATTTGTTAAGTTCCTCGAATGTGTGATGGTTTGACGGTGTGATGCCCACAGTTGTGACATCTCCGAGGCTGCACTTTCAGGCGTGACACCTTTGAAAGACAGCATGCATTCATTGTACGCTATATGCAAAACATCAATATATAAAGTTACGCTTATGTAAACTCCAGTTAAGATGAATTATTATTTAAATAGACAAAATGAATGTGCTTTTAAATGTATTCAATTTATGTATAAACAAAAATAAAAAAACTGCAGATGCTGAAACTCTGAAACAAAAAGTGAAAATTCTGGAATCACTCAGCAGGTCAGACAGCATCTGTGGAGAGAACAGATAAGTTAATGTTTCGAGTGGAGACCTTTCGTCAGTGTTGTTCTCTCCACAGATGCTGCCTCACCTGCTGAGTGTTTCCAGCATTTTCTGTTTTCGTTTCAGTTTATATATGATTGATGATTTATTCTAAAGCATTCTTATTTTACACCTGATCCTTCAAGTCTAGCTTCAACTCTTTATATCTCATCAGAAAACAGTGATGCGTCCTTCATTCTGCTGGGATCCATTTTGGCAGGCTGGCCCTTAGTCTACGGGCATTGTTGAATCTTCGACAACAGTCACCCTCCATACTAGATATTTTTGTAAAGTCTTTAGAAAACAACAATGCTGAATATGGAAGCAATGCTTAGCTTTCCAAAAATGTGCTGCCTCGGCACACTTAAGTTTCTGGATTTTTGCCAGTGGAGTAGGTTACTTGAAGCCAGTACATCATTTGCAGGTAACTGACATTGACATATCACCGCATTGTTTTGTACTTGCAAATAAAATTCTGGAGGAAATTTAATTTGACTTAATTTGCTCCAATTTAAAAACAATTGACTTTACATTAAAATGCTAAAAGCAATGCCAGTTGCTTTTGACCAGTAAAGAGTAAAGTTGGGCTCCTCTTGGACAAGGACATATTTCCACAAAAAAGACAATGCAAAATGGTTGGATTTATACTGGGAAGCAATATATATTCTCCCCTCCTGTGCTGACTACATTACTACAGTAAATAATAAGCCGATCCCAGCAACAGTGTTAACTTCTTACAAGTGACCATTTTAGAATTGTGCTGGAAGTGAAATAGGATGTAAACAGGATACTGGGCACAATTCAGAAGAGAGATGTTACGATTAAATAAGCTGACTTTAGAGAAAAGAAACCCTGAACATGTTTGCTAAAAGTTTTCTGTTTTCCAGGAACACAAGTCCACTGCAAATGTTTTTTTTTGTTACTATTTGATGTTGGGATACAACACAAGTTATGGTGTGGCCTGACCACAGCCACAGTGTTTTATCTAAGGAGAGACATTATAGACTTCAACACCAAAGCATCTGTCATTCCCCTTCTGCATACAGCTGGGAGGGGGGGAATTATTTTGTACACTTGCTTTCAAACCACTGCTAACTGGCAGTGCTGGATAGTGCACTTGTAACAGTAGTTTGATCACATACTTAGTAATCTTTCTGATCTTTACCCTTGTGAAATATTAAGCAGGCCTCGATGGAGAATATTAAAAAATAAACTTTTATATGATAGAAAGAATAAAGAATAAAGAATAATCATTTGACTAAAATTAACTGACACATTTGGTGATGATTTCCTCTTGTGCCCTGTGGCTAAGTGACCTTGTAAGCTTAACAGGAAGATTTCTTCATTGTTATTTCTCGTGAAATAGTTATATTTTTGCAAGTAAGATTCGGGCCAAGGTTTATGATTTTGCTAGACATCTTTTTGATATATTTCTGAGGTTGCTGATATTTAATAACCAGAGGATATCTTCCCCTTGGCGTTACAAATCTGAAGTTAAAAACTGACCAACCAACCAATGCACTGTAAGCCATCATTTCCACCATGGGTTAGCTTTTATGGAAAATTCTGCTTCTACTGGCAGAATTTGGGTGAGTGGAGACCAAGAAGTTGCAAGGCTAGCAATTCCACTTGGTCCCACACATATATCTGCTGGGACCATATGTCTGTGCCAATCACTCCTGCTACATTTGAGCAAGAGCTTTATTAAGCATGCATGCAGAATAAGAATGAAGGCCTTTAGCAAGCCCTCTTATGTTTCTGACATTTCGACAGAAGTCCTACCCGGTGGTATTTCCTCCAGTACAATCATGCAAGAGAAGCTTATTGAGGTCCCAATGTAAAGGAACAGAAGTTAAAAGCTTTCTGTCTTTTATTGGGAATTTGTTTTTATTTTTCAGCTTTAATGTTTCCATTATATTCATTTATTTTCAATCTTTAGCTATTGTTTAATTTACTTTTTCACGATGGAAATGTTTCTGTTACGAGAAGCAGGTGCACCATTGTTACCAATAGCACAGATAAACTGACCATACAGAAACTCTTTCCAAGATTTCTGCAGAACAGGACGATCCTTAAACTAAATGGGATCTGTGAAGAGTCTCCCACAATATCAATGTTCATACCACATAAGAGTGCAGTGCTGTGTCTAACTAGAAACAACACCAAGTGTATCAATTGGTAAGTCACTCCTGCCTTACTGTTAGGGGTGCTTGGAAAACACCACAATTACATTACAAGATGAAATTAGGCATAATAGGGAGATCAGAAGACACCACAACTAGGTTGGCACCTGTCCTGATGTCACAAATAATATCTACAGGGCCCTTACGTACCTACCTGGGACACTGGGAAACATACTCCACAAGGACACATGTAGCCAACCTGAACCATAGGATTGGTTCTCTCATTGGTAGGTAAGGTTATCTGCATACCCACTTTTTTTGACTCCATCTCCTTCCAGTCTAGCATAGGCATCATCTGCTCTATCAGCCAATGCGGTGGCCAGAGATATATGAAACTAATGCATCAGTCAGCTAAGCCAGGTAGTTCATTTCTTTTCCTATTCACTAGCAACAGGAGCATGATGGGACATCCTCATGACATCGTACTGCTACATTTCCCAAGTGGTCCTTGAAGGTTCCAACTCTTTCCCTGCCACCAACACTTGCTCTTCCTCACCTGTAATTCACCCAGTACTACCTCCTCAAGCTGCCTAACTGCATCCTTTGGGATATGCATAGCAATGCTGGTGCTTAAAATGTTTAATGTGTTTAATAAAAGGGATGCAGGGTGCTGTTGTGTTGTCTTGACCTGGCATACTGTCAGAAAAGTGACTAATTTTACAATGCTCTGTTCATGTGACATCCTCCAAAGGAGCTCACATCACAAGATATTAATCGTGCCTGTAGTTTATGTAACTATGTATGTCTGTGTGGGACTGAGTGAGATGGAGGCAAGTCGTAAGAAGTGGATGATACCATTCCACAACTTAAATAAATGCTGCAGACTCACCTTCTCTTATTTTCTCAATGTTCTGATCGGAAAGGTTGTCCAGGGTGGCATCTTCCAATGGAGTCAAGGGCTTGTAATTTCAAAGTCCTCCTCCTATTGTCTGTTCCCTTATATTAGGTGGCATTTTGTCCTGCAAGCAAAGATGTGGTCTTGAAATGTTATATGTTGGAGGAACAGATGCATGGTAACAGACAGGTACCAAAGTTACAGCCCATTCTGGGTGTCATTAAATGATCATGTATTATGCAGTTCAGTTGTGTTTTTCTGTGTGAAGTCCTTTGAAGATGTGAGTGCTCCAAGGCTGTCAATTGTAAGTTTCAGCTGTAATGCCTGCCTTATGGATATGCATGGTCAACAATGAAAGAGCTGTGAGGTTGTGTGAATGTTTGGCGTGGGCCAGCAGTAACTGGTTGACCAGCAACCCTTTATGATATGCATACATGGGCCATGTACCTGGTAAATGGTAAATGGAACCGTTAAATAGTCTGTCCTTGACAGTTTCCCTGTTTTATGCTACCGCCCAAGACCAATTTCACCCCATAGTCACACAAAAGCTTCATGTTGAGGGAATTATATCTTCTTATGCTTCATAAAGCAGAGGAGGCATCTGTAGAGCCACATGTGTTCCACCTAGGATCACTGAACCAGAGGGAATCCTGCTATGCGGTAGAAATTCACAGTAATCCTGTAGCTGCAGCTGATTGTCCATGGGGAAGGAGATCAATTGGCTGGCTCTAGTGTATATAGTATTAGTCACCTGGTATCTGCATCTGTGGTCAGCAGACTGGCGGATGTGGGTGATGTCCTCCGTAGGTGTGTGGAAGAATCCTGATGCATAGAAATTGAGGGCATTGTTGACCTTCACGGACACCAGCAGTGCCATGTCTGAGCTGGAACATAGCTAGAGGTCTAGTTGAAGCATGTTACAAAACTCTGTTAAAGCCTCTCTACTGAAGTTGAGCTTCCTGAGGCACTGTTCCTTGGACAAATTGAAATTAGATCACCTCATCAATATATGGTGCTTGGAGGGTAGCTGACGGTTCGCTAAATGTGGCTGTGGTTTAACCTGACCTGCCAGGCATCTCTCCTTTGCTTCTCCACTTCTTCTTCCAGGAAACATAAATATAATGGGATTTCCATTGGAAACTTCACCATGGCACTTTAAAGGTAAGTGAAAATAAATAGGTGCAAACCATATATAAAACCCCTAGCAAAGTTTCTAGAGGGCTAACAAAAGAAAAAGAAAATTTTCCAAAAATTCTTTCAAAATTGGGTTGTTGATCTTGTTGTACTGGGGAGTGCAGCTTTAAGGAAAGTCACTTGCGCTGAGTGCAGTGCAAAATTTGAAAGTGCATATGCTGCCCTTGGCAGCTCATTATAATATTAAAATCGGCATCTTGCTGGTCTTAGTGAGACTGCTGAGTACTGACTTCACGCCCGACTGGAAATGACCAGGAATCGGCATTGCTAATCTCCGTCCATACTCCTGGTCCTCAGTGCCGACTTTTTGATGCCATTGCTTGTATAAAGCAGCTGAAGATTTTCGCCAAGTTGTATTTGTGGAATCTGAAGACAGATTTCAATTTGACAGAATGTGGTGAGTTATGTTTGAAATAAGGAAATGTGCTGATACCAGTTAAAAAATGGCCCAAAAATTCGTGAGGAAGCCTTCGTGCGAGGGTAAGGCTTCCCCGCGCTCTCTCACTGCGCGTTGGCTTTTTCAGTTCCAGCTCGCACGAACTTGATGTTCTGGACAGCTGCTGTGCTGGGCTTGCGTATCCCACAGGCGTAGTTAATTCGTGCGAGCTGTGGGATCACGTGACTCAGTTAGAGCCAATGGCAGCACACCATCTTCCATTCATAACTTTCACATAAGTGCTGTGAAAGCTATGAATACTATAGCCCCCCAAAAGAACAGCTAAACCTCAATTAAATTAAAAAAAAACCATCACATTAATAAAATAAGTATAGTTAAATAAATTAACCATTTTAAATAAAAAATTAAATTTTTGAAAAAATTTAAAATCTTTTAAAAAGTTATAAAAATAAACTTACCTGTCTTTAAAGTCTCTAAAAAAGATATACCTGTTAAAAAAAATTCAAAATAATACTTAATTCACTACTTACCTTGTTAAAAGTGGGTCTTACTCCTCCTTTTTTTATGTGTAAAATCTTCCATACTTACCTGCGCGTTGAAACCACTAAGTGCACAGCGTGCGCGCAGCCTGTAGCGCGCACGCGGTTCACCTAGGAACCGCCCCCTTTTCCATTCACCAAGTGCCGGTTTTCAGCGCATGCGCAGTGCATGCAGAAAACCGGCAATTGGAGACAGAATACGCGAGAGTACACAGTGCGTACTCTCGCGTATCAACACTAATTTTTGGGCCATTGTGTTACTCTGCAACTAAGCAACATCTGCATGACAAAGTTTCATGGAGTTTATATAAGCTCTCAAATCTGTAACTTGTATTTATAGCAGCAATCACATGGGAGAGAAGGATGGCAGGCAGCAGGCAGAAAGGATTGAGGAGAAAGGACAGAAGGTAACGTCAAAAAGATATATATTTTAGGAGGCTTTAGAAGAAGTGAAGTAACATGGCTCAACGATTTAGGAAGAGTTCCACAGAGAAGGGGTATAATGGCTGAAAAATGACCCTCTGATGGTGAAGCAGAGCAAGCAGGTGAGCAGTAATCCTAAATCACAGGAGCAGAGACTGTGTGCTGGGGATATGCCCTGGGGAAAGTCACTGAGGTAAGGTGGAGTGGGGCTGTGGAAGGATTTTATAATGAGGACAAGGAGCTGGAAGTTGATGTGCTGAGGAGTGGGGAGCCAGAGGAGCTTGATGAAGACAGGTTTGATATGCAAGACTGTGTGTGAAAGAAGACAGTGGCCCCAAAGTTCCGTGTGGCGAGTTGTGCTGGGTTTGTGCCAATGTGTCTTGCCGATACTTTGCAGGGCTGAATACACCAGAATTTTATGGATGAGCTAATTTACATATGCATTGGAGAATCTTCAGTGCAAATGCCATGATAAAATTAAGTAATGTGCTGGGGGTGCTTGGAAAATAGAGTGCAGACTTTAAAAACCAATTCTGCCTGAAGATTGTTGCAACAGACTGGGGGAGGGGGCAGCTGGTAAATAGGAAAGAACGTGGCTCATTGACTTCATGTCAGGTAGCTGCACTAAATGGCTCATGTGTGCTTTTGTCCCACTTTTCAAGAATATCTACCACTGGAGAATCTGGCACTGAACACAGAACGGGCAAGTTAATTGCAAGGAGGGGCAAAAGAAGAACTCATAATTTCAATGCGACCAATTTCTAAACACGCTTTGAGAAGAGTTGAGCCGAGGCGAGAGAGACTTCTGGGCTTCCATGAGGGGAAGTCACAAGAAATTGCCTTTTGTGCCACGTTGAATGAAGTGGCACTGACACTGAGTGCCTATTCTTTCACTCCCAGAAATGCAGACCAGTGCCGCAAATAGTTCAATAACTTGACCAGGATAGGCAAATTCACACATGAGCCAATCTCCTTTTTCTTACTTGGGACACCCTGGGCACCAGTATACATTTCATCCTCAAAAACTAAGAGCTGTTCAACTAGAGCACGCTGGTTATAGTATGTATTGCCATCTCCCCTAACAGCACTTACATCCGTGTAGAACCTTAAAACGCCTTCCTCCGCTTTAACAGGGAACTACCACCAGATCTCTTCCATCAGCTGTCCTATGCTATCTGGGACACAGGCCTCAACTGTGAACCTTCACCTCATTCACTCAATCTTGTTTCATGAGAAACTTGCACACAATGTCTGTGAGAGGCAGGGTGTCGGAGAGTGCATCCCCAATATTAAAGAGCTCACCCCCTATGAGAAGGAGCTCATGAAGCTGTTTGGGAGACACTCTGCTCTAATGTGGGAGTTGGTGGAAGAGTTGTCAGTACCAGGTTAGTGAATGCACACCTACACAGGTGCCGCAGCATTGCTGTGGAGCAACACACAACCACAAGCTTTCTTCTTAGCTTATACCTCCTTTCCTGAAGATCCACCACAGCAGCAAGGGGATGATGATGAGGAGGAGGTTGCTCTTCCTTGTGAACTATGAGGATAACAATGCCTTGGACGATGATGATGACGCGAGAGAGGATGCGGAGGTCAAGCCCACCTTTTAGTCCCTGGGTCTAAATCGTGCCTTGTGTTCCTCTCTCAAAACCCCCTTGATCACATCCCCTGCATCACTTGCTTTCTCAGTCCACACACTACTCAAATATTTTTACCCGGGGGTGGAAGGGAGCTAGACAATGTTAATGAGGATGCGGCAGCAGTTAATTGACAGAGCATGAGGGAACCGCAGGAGTGGGAGTGGGTGAAGATGTGCCACCATGGAATGAGGAGCAGGCTGCCCATGACTTTGGACTTTTCTAATTTTTGATCCATGCATTCCCTACCTCTTCTGTTCAGTTTGTTGCTATTTTACTTTGAGGTAATTCAACAAAGTATGATAGACAAAGGTGATGGCCAAAGTGTGACAACAAAATTGTGATGTTACACCAAGTGTGTGCTACACAACAGGAAATGCATGCAGACTCGAGACTTTCAATATCCAGTGCTAGCAAATCTTCTGTGGCATTGCTAACATAGAAACATAGAAACATAGAAGAGTACAGCACAGTACAGGCCCTTCGGCCCTCGATGTTGTGCCGAGCATTGTCCGAGACCAAGATCAAGCTATCACACTCCCTATCACTCTGGTGTGCTCCATGTGCTTATCCAATAACCGCTTGAAAGTTCCTAAAGTGTCCGACTCCACTATCACAGCAGGCAGTCCATTCCACACCCCAACCACTCTCTGAGTAAAGAATCTACCTCGGACATCCCTTCTATATCTCCCCCCATGCACCTTATAGTTATGCCCCCTTGTAACAGCTGCCTCTACCCGAGGAAATAGTCTCTGAACATCCACTCTATCTATCCCCCTCATCATCTTATAAACCTCTATTAAGTCGCCTCTCATCCTCCTCCGCTCTAAAGAGAAAAGCCCCAACTCCCTCAATCTTTCCTCATAAGACCTCCCCCCCAAACCAGGCAGCATCCTGGTAAATCTCCTTTGCACTCTTTCCAATGCTTCCACGTCCTTCCTATAGTGAGGTGACCAGAACTGCACACAATATTCCAAATGTGGTCTCACCAAGGTCCTGTACAGTTGCAGCATAACCTCACGGTTCTTAAACTCAAACCCTCTGTTAATAAACGCCAACACACCATAGGCCTTCTTTACTGCTCTATCCACTTGAGTGGCAACCTTCAGAGATCTGTGGATATGAACCCCCAGATCCCTCTGCTCCTCCACGTTCCTCAGAACCCTGCCGTTGACCCTGTAATCATTATTCAAATTTGCCCTACCAAAATGAATCAACTCGCACTTATCAGGGTTAAATTCCATCTGCCATTTTTCGGCCCAGCTCTGCATCCTATCAATGTCTCTTTGCAGCCTACAACAGCCCTCCACCTCATCCACTACTCCACCAATCTTGGTGTCATCAGCAAATTTACTGATCCACCCTTCAGTCCCCTCCTCCAAGTCATTGATAAAAATCACAAACAGCAGAGGACCCAGCACCGACCCCTGTGGCACACCGCTGGTAACTGGTCTCCAGTCCGAAAATGTTCCATCCACCACCACCCTCTGCCTTCTATGAGATAGCCAGTTACTTATCCAATCGGCCAAATTTCCCTCTATCCCACAACTCCTTACTTTCTTCATGAGCCGACCATGGGGAACCTTATCAAACGCCTTACTAAAATCCATGTATACGACATCAACTGCTCTACCTTCATCTACACACTTAGTTACCTCCTCAAAGAATTCAATCAAATTTGTTAGGCAAGACTTACCCTTCACGAATCCGTGTTGACTATCCCTGATTAAGTTGCCCCTTTCCAAATGGTCATAAATCCTATCCCTCAGGACCTTTTCCATTATCTTACCAACCACCGAAGTAAGACTAACCGGCCCATAATTACCAGGGTCATTCCTATTTCCTTTCTTGAAGAGAGGAACAACATTCGCCACTCTCCAGTCCTCTGGCACCATTCCCGTGGACAGTGAGGACCCAAAGATCAAAGCCAGAGGCTCTGCAATCTCCTCCCTTGCCTCCCAAAGAATCCTAGGATATATCCCATCTGGCCCAGGGGACTTATCGACCCTCAGGTTCTTCAAAATTGCTAAAACATCTTCCCTCAGAACATCTACCACCTCCAACCTATCCACCTTTATCATACTCTCATCCTCAAGAACATGGCCCCTCTCCTCGGTGAACACTGACGAAAAGTATTCATTCATCACCTCTCCTATCTCTTCTGACTCCATGCACAAGTTCCCACTACTGTCCTTGACCGGCCCTACCCTCACCCTGGTCATTCTTTTATTTCTCACATAAGAGTAAAAGGCCTTGGGGTTTTTCTTGATCCGACCCGCCAAGGACTTCTCATGCCCCCTCCTAGCTCTCCTAAGCTCTTTTTTTAGCTCATTCCTTGCTACCTTGTACCCCTCAATCGACCCAACTGAACCTTGTTTTCTCATCCTTACATACGCTTCCTTTTTCCTCTTGACTAGACATTCAACCTCTTTTGTGAACCATGGTTCTCTCACTCGGCCATTTCCTCCCTGCCTGACAGGGACATACCTATCAAGGACACGCAGTAATTGCTCCATGAAAAAGCTCCACTTTTCGTTTGTGCTTTTCCCTGATAGTTTCTGTTCCCATCTTATACTCCCTAATTCTTGCCTAATCGTATCATAATTACCCCTCCCCCAATTATAAACCCTGAGAGGTTTTACAAGAATAGGAGTGTTAAGCCAATTGTATTACTAAAGACAAAGGGCCAATCAAAAAAATGTGCCACAGGCAATTCTAAGGCTTTCCAGGCTATGACTATGGCTTGGAGACCCTGGCAATCCTCACCTTCACCTCAAACTTGACCTGGATAATTTTCAGAAGAAGAGGTGGCCTAGAAATTGGGTCCCATAGCGCCCATTTTTCAGGCGCTACGCAGCCTCCTAAGTCTAAAATGGCAGGCAGGAAGCGTGTGCGCACTTCCGACTGGATGTGTGCTGCCCGGCGTATTGGGTAAGGACAAACAAGAGAAATCCATTACCCATGCCTGAAGCAGGCATAAGGTCCTTTGAATATGCAAATAGCGAGCATAACACCTGCTTTAGGTCCCCGCTGCAACATTGGTTTGCCCGGCCCAAAGATCCTCAACACCTGACCGCCAGGCCTAGACCACAACCTCCAATCTCTCCCCCCACCGTACCCTGGGCCCTGAGATCCCTGACCTCTGATCTCCCAAGACCCCCTGAAACCAACGTCACAAGAGCTGACCACCAGGGCCGAAACCGTGGGCCACTGCCCGCTGATGTTACTGCCCAGCACCACTGATCGCTCCGTCCGAGACCCGCGATCACCCTGAGACCCCCAATCACCCTGAGACCCCCCGATCACCCTGAGACCCCCGATCACCCTGAGACCCCCAATCACCCTGAGACCCCCAATCACCCTGAGACCCCCGATCATCCCCCGAGAACCGCGATCACCCTGAGACCCCCGATCACCCCGAGACCCGCGATCATCCCCCGAGAACCGCGATCACACCCCCCCCGAGACCCCCGATCACCCCCCGAGACCCCCGATCACCCCGAGACACACGATCACCCCGAGATCCCCGATCACCCCGAGACCCCTGATCACCCCCCGAGACCCCTGATCACCCCGAGACCCCTGATCACCCCCCCGAGACCCCCGATCACCCCGAGACCCTCGATCACCCCCCCGAGATCCCCGATCACCCCCGAGACCCCCGATCACCCCCGAGACCCACGATCACACCGAGACCCCTGATCACCCCCGAGACCCCCGATCACCCCGAGACCCCTGATCACCCCCCGAGACCCCCGATCACCCCGAGACCCCCAATCAACCCGAGACCCGCGATCACCCCGAGACCCCCGATCACCCCCGAGACCCCCGATCACCCCCGAGACCCCCGATCACACGGAGGCCCCCGATCACCCCGAGACCCCCGATCACACCGAGACCCGCGATCACCCCGAGACCCCCGATCACCCCCGAGACCCCCGATCACCCCCGAGACCCCCGATCACACGGAGGCCCCCAATCACCCCGAGACCCCCGATCACACCGAGACCCGCGATCACCCCGAGACCCTCGATCACCCCGAGACCCCCGATCACCCCCCCCGAGACCCTCGATCACCCCCCCGAGTTCCCCGATCACCCTGAGACGCCCAATCACCCCCGAGACTCCCAATCTCCCTGAGACCCATGATCAACCCTGAGACCCCCGATCACCACAAGACCCCCGATCACCCCCTGAGACCCCCGATCACCCCGAGACCCCCAATAACCTGAGACCCCCGATCACCCCCGAGACCCCCGATCATCCCCGAGACCCTCGATCACCCCAAGACCCCCGAGACCGCCGAACCCCCCGAGACCCCCGATCATCCCCCGAGACCCCCGATCACCCCGAGACCCTCGATCATCCCCTGAGTCCCCCGATCACCCCGAGACCCCCAATCACCCCCGAGACCCTCGATCACCCCCCGAGACCCCCGATCTCCCTGAGACCCTCGATCACCCCCCGAGACCCCCGATCAGCCTGAGACGCCCGATCACCCATGAGACCTCCGATCTCCCCGAGACCCCCGATCACCCTACGAGACCCCAGAAAACCCCGAGACCCCCGATCACCCCCTGAGACCTCCGATCAGCCCGAGACGCCCGATCACCCATGAGACCTCCGATCTCCCCGAGACCCCCGATCACCCTACGAGACCCCAGAAAACCCCGAGACCCCCGATCACCCCCTGAGACCTCCGATCTCCCCGAGACCCCCGATCACCCGAGACATCCGATCACCCCCGAGACCCCCGATCACCCCCAAGACCCCCGATCACCCCGAGACCCCCGATCACCCCGAGACCCCCGATCACCCGTGACGCCCAATCACCCCCCGAGACCCCCGATCAGCCCGAGATCCCCGATCACCCCCCGAGATCCCCGATCACCCCGAGACCCTCGATCACCCCGAGACCCCCGATCACCCCGAGATCCCCGATCACCCCGAGACCCTCGATCACCCCCGAGACCCCCGATCACCCCCCGAGATCCCCGATCACCCCCCGAGACCCCCGATCACCCCGAGACCCTCGATCACCCCCGAGACCCCCGATCACCCCCCGAGATCCCCGATCACCCCGAGACCCTCGATCACCCCGAGACCCCCGATCACCCCGAGACCCCCGATCACCCCGAGATCCCCGATCACCCCGAGACCCTCGATCACCCCCCGAGATCCCCGATCACCCCCCGAGACCCCCGATCACCCCAGAGACCCCTGATCACCCCCCGAGATCCCCGATCACCCCGAGATCCCCGATCACCCCCGAGACCCCCGATTACCCCCCGAGACCCCCGATCACCCCCGAGACCCCCGATTACCCCCCGAGACCCCCGATCACCCCAGAGACCCCTGATCACCCCCCGAGATCCCCGATCACCCCGATCACCCCGATCGCCCCGAGACCCCCGATCACCCCGAGATCCCCGATGGCACCCGAGACCCTCGATCACCCCGAGACCCCTGATCACCCCGAGACCCCCGATAGCCCCCGAGACCCTCGATCACTCCCCGAGACCCCCGATCTCCCTGAGAACCTCGATCACCCCCCGATACCCTCGATCACCCCCGAGACCCTCGATCAACCCCCGAGACCCACAATCACCCCGAGACCCCCGATCACACTTGAGACCCGCGATCACCGCGAGACCCCCGATCACCCCGAGACCCCTGATCACCCCCCGAGACCCCCGATCACCCCGAGACCCCTGATCACCCCCCGAGACCCCCGATCACCCCGAGACCCCCGATCACCCCCCGAGACCCCCGATCACCCATGAGACCCTCGATCACCCCGAGACCCCCGATCACCCCGAGATCCCCGATCACCCCGAGACCCTCGATCACCCCCCGAGATCCCCGATCACCCCCCGAGACCCCCGATCACCCCAGAGACCCCTGATCACCCCCCGAGACCCCCGATCACCCCGAGATCCCCGATCACCCCCGAGACCCCCGATTACCCCCCGAGACCCCCGATCACCCCCGAGACCCCCGATTACCCCCCGAGACCCCCGATCACCCCAGAGACCCCTGATCACCCCCCGAGATCCCCGATCACCCCGATCACCCCGATCGCCCCGAGACCCCCGATCACCCCGAGACCCCCGATGGCACCCGAGACCCTCGATCACCCCGAGACCCCTGATCACCCCGAGACCCCCGATAGCCCCCGAGACCCTCGATCACTCCCCAAGACCCCCGATCTCCCTGAGAACCTCGATCACCCCCCGATACCCTCGATCACCCCCGAGACCCTCGATCAACCCCCGAGACCCACAATCACCCCGAGACCCCCGATCACACTTGAGACCCGCGATCACCGCGAGACCCCCGATCACCCCGAGACCCCTGATCACCCCCCGAGACCCCCGATCACCCCGAGACCCCTGATCACCCCCCGAGACCCCCGATCACCCCGAGACCCCCGATCACCCCCCGAGACCCCCGATCACCCATGAGACCCTCGATCACACCCGAGACCCTCGATCACCCCAAGACCCCCGAGACCGCCGAACCCCCCGAGACCCCCGATCATCCCCCGAGACCCCCGATCACCCCGAGACCCCCAATCACCCCCGAGACCCTCGATCACCCCCCGAGACACCCGATCTCCCCGAGACCCTCGATCACTCCCCGAGACCCTCGATCAACCCCCGAGACCCTCGATCAACCCCCGAGACACCCGATCACCCCGAGACACCTGATCACCCTTGAAACCCCGATCACCCCAAGACCCCCAATCAACCCGACACCCTCGCTCACCCTTGAGACCCGCGATCACCCCGAGACCCCCGATCACCCCGAGACCCCTTATCACCCCCCGAGACCCCCGATCACCCCGAGACCCCTGATCACCCCCCGAGACCCCCGATCACCCACGAGACCCTCGATCACCCCCGAGACCCTCGATCACCCCAAGACCCCCGATCTGCCCGAGACCCCCGATCAACCTCCCGAGACCCTCGATCACCCCCCGAGACCCCTGATCACCCCCCGAGACCACCGATCACCCCGAGACCCCTGATCACCCCCCGAGACCCCCGATCACCCACGAGACCCTCGATCACCCCCCGATCTCCCCGAGACCCATGATCACCCCCCGAGACCACCGATCACCCCGAGACCCCCGATCAACCTCCCGAGACCCTCGATCACCCCCCGAGACCCCTGATCACCCCCCGAGACCACCGATCACCCCGAGACCCCTGATCACCCCCCGAGACCCCCGATCACCCACGAGACCCTCGATCACCCCCCGATCTCCCCGAGAACCTCGATCACCCCCCGAGACCCCTGATCACCCCGAGACCCCCGATCACCCGAGACGCCCGATCACCCCCCGAGACCCCCGATCACCCCCGAGACCCCCGATCACCCCCTGAGACCTCCGATCTCCCCGAGACCCCCGATTACCCGAGACATCCGATCACCCCCGAGACCCCCGATCACCCCCGAGACCCCCGATCACTCCCTGAGACCTCCGATCTCCCCGAGACCCTCGATCACCCCTGAGACCCCCGATCACCCCCTGAGACCTCCGATCTCCCCGAGACCCCCGATCACCCTAGGAGACCCCAGAAAACCCCGAGACCCCCAATCACCCGAGACGCCTGATCACCCCCCGAGACCCCCGATCAGCCCGAGATCCCCGATCACCCCCCGAGATCCCCGATCACCCCCCGAGACCGGCGATCACCCCGAGATCCCCGATCACCCCAGAGACCCCTGATCACCCCCCGAGACCCCCGATCACCCCCCGAGACCCCCGATCACCCCCCGAGACCCCCAATCACCCCAGAGACCCCCGATCACCCCTCAAGACCGCTGTTCACCGCCCGAGACCCCCGATCACCCCAGAGACTCCCCATCACCCCCCGAGACCACTGATCACCGCCCGAGACCCCTGATGGCCCCTGAGACCCTCGATCACCCCGAGACTCCCGATGGCCCCCGAGACCCTCGATCACTCCCGAGACCCCCGATCACCTCAGAGACCCTCGATCATTCCCCGAGACCCTCGATCAACCCCCGAGACCCTCGATCAACCCCCTAGACCCCCGATTACACCCGAGACCCCCGATCACCCGGAGACACCCGATCACCCCGAGACCCCCGATCACACCGAGACCCCTGATCACCCCCCGAGACACTCAATCACCCCGAGACCCCCGATCACCCCCCGAGACCCCCGATCACCCAGAAACCGCTGATCACCGCGCGAGACCCCCGATCACCCCTGAGATAACGATCACCCCTGCGACATTCGATCAACCCCGAGACCCTCGATCACCCCTGAGACCCTTGATCACCCCCGAGACCCCCGATCACCCCGAGACCCCCGATCTGCCCGAGACCCCCGATCACCCTCCCGAAACCCTCAATCACCCCCGAGACCCTCGATAACCCCCCGAGACCCTCGATCACCCCCCGAGACCCCCGATCTCCCTGAGACCCACGATCACCCCCCGAGACCCCCAATCAGCCCGAGACGCCCGATCAGTCCGAGACCCCCGATCTCCCTGAGACCCCCGATCACCCCCCGAGACCCCCGATCACCCTACGAGACCCCAGATCCCCCCCGACCACTGATCACCCCCTGAGACCTCCGATCTCCCCGAGAACCCCAATCACCCGAGACCACCGATCACCCCCGAGACCCCCGATCACCCGAGACGCCCGATCACCCCCCGAGACCCCCGATCACCCTAGGAGACCCCAGAAAACCCCGAGACCCCCAATCACCCGAGACGCCTGATCACCCCCCGAGACCCCCGATCAGCCCGAGATCCCCGATCACCCCCCGAGATCCCCGATCACCCCCCGAGACCGGCGATCACCCCGAGATCCCCGATCACCCCAGAGACCCCTGATCACCCCCCGAGACCCCCGATCACCCCCCGAGACCCCCGATCACCCCCCGAGACCCCAATCACCCCAGAGACCCCCGATCACCCCTCAAGACCGCTGTTCACCGCCCGAGACCCCCGATCACCCCAGAGACTCCCCATCACCCCCCGAGACCACTGATCACCGCCCGAGACCCCTGATGGCCCCTGAGACCCTCGATCACCCCGAGACTCCCGATGGCCCCCGAGACCCTCGATCACTCCCGAGACCCCCGATCACCTCAGAGACCCTCGATCATTCCCCGAGACCCTCGATCAACCCCCGAGACCCTCGATCAACCCCCTAGACCCCCGATTACACCCGAGACCCCCGATCACCCGGAGACACCCGATCACCCCGAGACCCCCGATCACACCGAGACCCCTGATCACCCCCCGAGACACTCGATCACCCCGAGACCCCCGATCACCCCCCGAGACCCCCGATCACCCAGAAACCGCTGATCACCGCGCGAGACCCCCGATCACCCCTGAGATAACGATCACCCCTGCGACATTCGATCAACCCCGAGACCCTCGATCACCCCATAGACCCTTGATCACCCCCGAGACCCCCGATCACCCCGAGACCCCCGATCTGCCCGAGACCCCCGATCACCCTCCCGAAACCCTCAATCACCCCCGAGACCCTCGATAACCCCCCGAGACCCTCGATCACCCCCCGAGACCCCCGATCTCCCTGAGACCCACGATCACCCCCCGAGACCCCCAATCAGCCCGAGACGCCCGATCAGTCCGAGACCCCCGATCTCCCTGAGACCCCCGATCACCCCCCGAGACCCCCGATCACCCTACGAGACCCCAGATCCCCCCCGACCACTGATCACCCCCTGAGACCTCCGATCTCCCCGAGAACCCCAATCACCCGAGACCACCGATCACCCCCGAGACCCCCGATCACCCGAGACGCCCGATCACCCCCCCGAGACCCCCGATCACCCCGAGACCCCCGATCACCCCCTGAGACCACCGATCACCCCGAGACCCCTGATCACCCCCCGAGACACCTGATCACCCCGAGACCCCCGATCACACCTGAGATAACGATCACCCCTGCGACATTTGATCAACCCGATACCCTCGATCAACCCCTGAGACCCTCGATAACCCCCCGAGACCCCCGATCACCCCCCCGAGACCCCGATCACCCCTGTGAGTCCCCCGATCACCCCGAGACCCCCAATCACCCCCCCGAGACCCTCGATCAAACCCTGAGACCCTCGACCACCCCCCGAGACACCCGATAAACCCCCCGAGATCCCCGATCACCCCCCGAGTCCCCCAATCACCCCGAGACCCCCAATCACACCCCCAAGACCCCCGATCGCCCCCGAGACCCTTGATCACCCCCCCGAGACCCTCGATCAACCCCCGAGACCCTCGATCACCCTCGAGACCCCTGATCACCCCCCGAGACCCCTGATCACCCCCGAGATCCCCGATCACCCCAGAGACCCCTGAACACCCCCCGAGACCCCCGAGATCCCCGATCACCCCCCGAGACCGCTGATCACCCCCCGAGATCCGAGATCACCCCCCGAGACCCCCGATCACCCCCCGAGACCCCCGATCACCCCCGAGATCCCCGATCACCCCCCGAGACCCCCGATCACCCCCCGAGACACCCGATCACCCCGAGACCGCTGATCACCGCCCGAGACCCCCGGTCACCCCTGAGATAACGATCACCCCCGAGACCCCCGATCACCCCTGAGACCCTCGATCAACCCCCGAGACCCCGATTACCCCGAGACCCCCGATCACCCCGAGACCCCCGATTACCCCCGAGACCCTCGATCACCCCGTGACTCCCGATCACCCCGAGACCCCCGATCACCCCGAGACCGCCGAGCACCCCCGAGACCCTTGATCAACCCCGAGACCCCCAATCACCCCCCCCAAGACCCCCGATCACCCCCGAGACCCTCGATCTCCCCAAGACCCCCAATCACCCCCCCCGAGACCCTCGATCACCCCTGAGACCTTCAATCAACCCCCGAGACACCCGATCACCCCGAGAACCTCAATCACCCCCGAGACCCTCGATCACCCCCCGAGACCCCCGATGTCCCCGAGACCCTCGATCACCCCCCGAGACCCCCGATCTCCCTGAGACCCACGATCACCCCCCGAGACCCCCGATCAGCCCGAGATCCCCGATCACCCATGAGTCCCTCGATCACCCCCCGAGACCCCCGATCACCCCCTGAGACCCCCGATCTCCCCGAGACCCCCGATCACCGAGGCGCCCGATCAGCCCGAGATCCCCGATCACCCATCAAGACCCCCGATCACCCCCCGAGACCCCAGATCACCCCGAGACCCTCGATCACCCCCGAGACCCCCGATCACCCCCCGAGACCCCCGATCACCCCGAGACCCCCAATCACCCCCGAGACTCCCGATCACCCTGAGACCCCGATCACCCCCCGAGACCCCCGATCACCCCGAGAGCCCCGATCACCCCCCGAGACCTCCGATCACCCCGAGAACCCCGATCACCCCCCGAGACCCCCGATCACCCCGAGACCCCCAATCACCCCCCGAGACCCCCGATCACCCCTGAGACCCCCGATCACCCCCCGAGACCCCCGATCACCCCTGAGACCCCCGATCACCCCCCGAGACCCCCTATCACCCTTGAGACCTCCGATCACCCCGAGACCCCCGATCACCCCCCGAGACCCTAGATCACCCCTGAGACCCCCGATCACCCCCCGAGACCCCCGATCACCCCTGAGACCTCCGATCACCCCGAGACCCCCGATCACCCCCCGAGTTCCCGATCACCCCTGAGACCCCCAATCACCCCCCGAGACCCCCGATCACCCCTGAGATAACGAGCACCCCTGCGACATTCGATCAACCCCGATACCCTCGATCAACCTCTGAGACCCTCGATCAACCCCGAGACCCCCGATCACCCCGAGACCCGCGATCTCCCCCCCGAGACCCCCGATCACCCCGAGACCCCGATCACCCTCGAAACCCCGAGCACCCCGAGACCCCCGATCACCCTCGAAACCCTGATCACCCTGAGACCCCCGATCACCCCAAGACCCCCGATCACCCCGAGACCCCCAATCACCCCCGAGACCCCCGATCACCCCGAGACCACGATCACCCCGAGACCCCCGATCACCCCGAGACCCCCGATCACCCCCGAGACCCCCGATCACCCCCTGATCACCCCGAGACCGCCAATCACCCCCCGAGATGCCTGACCACCCCGAGACCCCCGATCACCCCCGAGACCCCCGATCAGCCTGAGACCCCTGATCACCCACGAGACCCCGATAACCACGAGACCCCCGATCACCCCCGAGACCCCCGATCACCCACGAGACCGCCGATCCCCCTGAGACCCCCGATCACCCTCCGAGACCCCAGATCACCCCGAGACACCCGATCACCCCCCCGAGACCTCCGATCACCGCCGAGACCCCCGATCACCCCCCAAGACCCCCGATCACCCTCCCGAGACACTCGATCACCCCCCGAGTCCCCCGATCACCCTGAGACCACCGATTACCCCCGATAACCCAGATCACCCCCGAGATCCCCGATCACCCTGAGACCCCCGAGACCCCCGATCACCCCCAAGACCCCCGATCACCCCGATCACCCTGACACCCCCGATCAACCCCCTGAGACCCTCGATCACCCCCAGAGAACTCCAATCACCCCCGAGGCCCTCGATCAACCCCCGAGATCCCCGATCACGCTGAGACCCCCCGATCACCCCGAGACCCGCGATCTCCCCACGAGACCCCCGATCACCCCGAGACCCCCGATCACCCTTGAAATCCTGATCACCCCGAGAACCCCCGATCACCCCGAGACCCGCGATCTCCCCACGAGACCCCCGATCACCCCGAGATCCCCCGATCACCCTTGAAACCCTGATCACCCCGAGACCCCCGATCACCCCGAGACCCTCAATCACCCCTGAGACCCCCGATCACCCCGAGAACCCGATTACCCCCGAGACCCCCAATTATCCCCGATCACCCCGAGACCCCCGATCACCCCCGAGACCGCCGATCACCCCGAGACCATCAATCACCCCTGAGACCCCCGATCACCCCAAGACCCGCGATCACCCCGAGACCCCGATTACCCCCGAGACCCCCGATTATCCCCGATCACCCCGAGACCCCCGATCATCCCCGAGACCGCCGATCAACCCCCGAGACCCCTGATCACCCCGAGAATCCCAATCACCCACGAGACGCCCGATCAGCCCGAGAACCCCGATCACCCACGAGACCCTCGATCACCCCCTGACACCCCCGATAACCCCGAGACCACCGAGACCGCCGATCCCCCCGAGACCCCGATCACCCTCCGATACCCCAGATCACCCCGAGATCCGCGATCACCCCCCGAGACCCCCGATCTCCCCGAGACCCGCGATCTGCCCGAGACCCTCGATCACCCCCCGAGTCCCCGATCACCCCGAGACCCCCGATCACCCCCGAGAATCCCAATCACCCCAAGACCCCCGATCACCCCCGAGACCCGCGATCTGCCCGAGACCCTCAATCATCCCTGAGACCCCCGATCACCCCAAGACCCCCGATCACCCCCCCGATCACCCCGAGACCCCCGATCACCTCCCCCGATCACCCCAAGACCCCCGATAACCCCCCCGATCACCCCAAGACCCCCGATCACCCCCCGAGACCCTCAATCTTCCCTGAGACCCCCGATCACCCCAAGACCCCCGATCACCCCCCCGATCACCCCAAGACCCCCGATCACCCCCCGAGACCCTCAATCTTCCCTGAGACCCCCGATCACCCCAAGACCCCCGATCACCCCCCCGATCACCCCAAGACCCCCGATCACCCCCCACCGATCACCCCGAGACCCCCGATCACTCCCCCGATCACCCCAAGACCCCCGATCCCCCCCGATCATCCCCGAGACCCCCGATCACCACAAGACCCCCAATCACCCGAGACACCCGATCAGCCCGAGACCCCCCGATCACCCCCCGAGACCCCCGATGATTCCCGAGACACCCGATCACCCCCCGAGACGCCCGATCACTCCGAGATCCGAGATCACCCCAAGACCCCGAATCACGCCGAGACCCCCGATCACCCCGAGACCCCCGATCACCACCCAAGACCCCCGATCACCCCGAGACCCCTGATCACCTCCGAGACCCTCGATCACCTCCGAGACCCTCGATCACCTCCGAGACCCTCGATCACCCCCGAGACCCCCGATCACCCCCCAAGACCCCCAATCACCACCGAGACCCCCGATCACTCCCCGAGAACCCCGATCATGCCCGAGACCCCCGAGACCCCCGATCCCCCCCGAGACCCTCGATCACCCCGATCACCCCCACGAGACCCCCGATCACACCCCGAGATCCCCGATCACCTCGAGACCCAAGAGACCGCCGATCACCCCACGAGACCCCCGATCACCCCCCGAGACCCCCGATCACCCCGAGATCCCCGATCACCCCAAGACCCCGAATCACCCCGAAGCCCCCGATCACCCCCCGAGACCCCCGATCACTCCGAGATCCCCGATCACCCCAAGACCCCAAATCACCACGAAACCCCTGATGACCCCCCGAGACCCCTGATCACCCCAAGACCTCCGATCACCACCCGAGACACCCGATCACCCCAAGACCCCGAATCATTCCGAGACCCCCCGATCACCACCGAGACCCTCGATCACCCCCGAGAACTCCGATCACCCACAAGACCCCCAATTACCTCCGAAACCCTCGATCACCTCCAGAGATCCCCGATCACCCCCAAGACCCCCGATCACCCCGAGACCCCCGAACACACCGAGACCCCCGATCACCCCCGAGATCCTCGATCACCCAGAGACCCTCGATCACCCCCGAGATCCTCGATCACCCAGAGACCCTCAATCACCCAGAGACCCTCGATCACCCCGAGATCCCCGATCACCCAGAGACCCTCAATCACCCTGAGACCCTCGATAACCCCGAGACCCCCGATCACCCCTGAGACCCCCGATCACCCCCGAGACCCTCGATCATCCCCCGAGACCCCCGATCACCCCCGAGACCCCCGATCACCCCCCGAGACCCCCGATCACCCACAAGACCCTCGATCACTCCGAGACCCCCGATCACCCCCCAAGAACCCCGATCACCCCCGAGACCCCCGATCACCCCCCGAGAACCCCGATAATGCCCGAGACCCCCGATCACCTCCCGAGACCCTCGATCACCCCGATCACCCCCGCGAGACCCCCGATCACACCCTGAGACGGCCGATCACCCCGAGAAACCCGATCACCCCCCGAGAGCCTGGATCACCCCCAGAGAACCCCGATCACCCCCCGGGACCCCCGCTCACCCCCCAAGACCCCCGATCACAACCCGAGACCCCCGATCACCCCCGAGACCCCCGATCACCCTGAGACCAGCGATCACCCCCGAGACGCCAGATCACCCCGAGACCCCCAAATCCCGGGCCTCCGATCACCCCCCGAGATCCCCTATCACCCTCAAGACCCTCGATCACCCCCGAGACCCTCGATCGCATCCCAAGATCCCCGATCACCCCCGAGACCCTCGATCACCCCGAGACCCTCGATCACCCCCGAGACCCCCGAGCACCCCCCGAGAGCCCCGGTCACCCCCAGAGACCCCCGATCACCCCCCGAGACCCCCGATCAACCCCGAGACCCCCGATCAACCCCGAGACCCTCGATCATTCCCCAAAACCCCCGATCACCCCGAGACCCCCGACCACCCCGAGACCCCCGATCACCCCGAGACCCGTGATCACCCCCGAGACCCTCGATCACCCCGAGACCCCCGATCATTCCCGAGACCCTCGATCACCCCGAGACCCCCGATCATTCCCGAGACCCCCGATCATCGCCGAGACGACCGATCATTCCCGAGACCTCCGATCACCCCAAGAACCCCGATCATTCACGAGACCCCCGATCACCCCCCAAGACCCCCGATCACCCCGAGACCCCGATCACCCAGAGACCCTCGATCACCCCGAGACCCCCGATCACCCGAGACCCCCGAACACACCGAGACCCCCGATCACCCCGAGATCCTCGATCACCCAGAGACCCTCGATCACCCAGAGACCCTCGATCACCCTGAGACCCTCGATCACCCCAAGATCCCCGATCACCCAGAGACCCTCGATCACCCTGAGACCCTCGATAACCTCGAGAGCCCCGATCACCCCGATCACCCCCCGAGACCCGCGATCAACCCCGAGACCCCAGCTAACCCCCCGAAATGCCCGATCACCCCACGAGACCCCCGATCACCCCGAGACCCTCGATCACCCCCCGAGACCCCAGATAACCCCCTAGACCCTCGATCAACCCCCGAGACCCCCGATCACCCCAAGACACCCAATCACCCCCGAGGCACCCGATCACCACGAGATCCCCGATTACCCAGAGACCCTCGATCATCCCCCGAGAACCCCGAACACACCGAGACCCCCGATCAACCCCCGAGACCCCCGATCACCCCAAGACACCCAATCACCCCCGAGGCACCCGATCACCACGAGATCCCCGATTACCCAGAGACCCTCGATCATCCCCCGAGAACCCCGAACACACCGAGACCCCCGATCAACCCCGAGACCCCCGATCACCCCAAGATCCCCAACCACCCCGAGACCCCCGATCAACGCCAAGACCCCCGATCATCCCAATCACCCCGAGACCCCAGATCACCCCGAGACCCTCGATCACCCAGAGATCCTCGATCACGCCCGAGACCCCCGATCACCCCGAGATCCTCGATCACCCCCGAGACCCCCGATCACCCCCGAGACACCCGATCACCCCCGAGACCCCCGATCATCCCCCGAGATCCCCAATAACCCAGAGACCCTCGATCACCCCGAGAGCCCTGATCACCCAGATACCCCCGATCACCCCCCGAGACCCCCGATTACCCAGAGACCCTCGATTAGCCCGAGACCATCGATCACCCCCGAGACCCCCGATCACCCCGACACCCCCGAACACACCGAGACCCTCGATCACCCTGAGACACTCGATCACCCCTGAGACCCCCGATCACACCCGAGACCCCCGATCATCCCCCGAGACCCCCCAATCACCCCGAGACCCCAACCACCCCCCCGAGATCCCCGATCACCCAGAGACCCTCGATCACCCCGAGACACTCGATCACCCCCGAGACCCCCGATCATCCCCCGAGACCCCCGATCATCCACCGAGACCCCTGATCACCCCGACACCACCGAACACACTGAGACCCTCGATCACCCACCGAGAACCCCAATCACCCAGAGACCCCCAATCACCCCCGAGAACCCCGATCACCCCCGCGACCCCCGATCACCCCCAGAGAACCTCGATCACCCCCCCAAGACCCCCGAAAACCCCGATCACCCCGAGACCCCCGATCATGCGAGACCCTCGATCACACCGAGACCCCCGATCACCCCGAGACCCCCGATCACCCCGAGACCCCCGAACACCCCGAGACCCCCGATCATGCGAGACCCTCGATCACACCGAGACCCCCGATCACCCCCGAGACCCCCGATCACCCCAAGATCCTCGATCACCTCCAAGACCCCCGATCACCCCCCGAGAACCTCGATCACCCCCAAGACCCCTGATCACCCCCTGAGACCCCCGATCACCCCCGAGACACCCGATCACCCCCGAGACCCCCGGTCACCCCCGAGACCCCCGATCACCCCCAAGACCCTCGATCACACCGAGACCCCCGATCACCCCGAGACCCCCGATCACCCCCGAGGTTCCCGATCACCCCCGAGAACCTCGATCACCCCCAATACCCCTGATCACCCCCCGAGACCCCCGATCACCCCCGAGACCCCCGATCACCCCCGAGATCCCCGATCACCCCGAGAATCCCGATCACCCCCCGAGACCCCCGATCACTCCGAGATCCCCGATCACCCCCGAGACCCCCGATCACCCCCAAGACCCTCGATCACACCGAGACCCCCGATCACCCCGAGACCCCCGATCACCCCCGAGGTCCCCAATTACCCCCGAGACTCTCGATCACCCCAAGATCCTCGATCACCCCCCGAGACCCCCAATCACCCATGATCACCCCCCGAGACCCCCGATCACCCCCGAGACCCCCGATCACCCCCGAGACCCCCGATCACCCCCAAGACCCTCGATCACACCGAGACCCCCGATCACCCCGAGACCCCCGATCACCCCCGAGGTTCCCGATCACCCCCGAGAACCTCGATCACCCCCAATACCCCTGATCACCCCCCGAGACCCCCGATCACCCCCGAGACCCCCGATCACCCCCGAGATCCCCGATCACCCCGAGAATCCCGATCACCCCCCGAGACCCCCGATCACTCCGAGATCCCCGATCACCCCCGAGACCCCCGATCACCCCCAAGACCCTCGATCACACCGAGACCCCCGATCACCCCGAGACCCCCGATCACCCCCGAGGTCCCCGATCACCCCCGAGACTCTCGATCACCCCAAGATCCTCGATCACCCCCCGAGACCCCCAATCACCCACGATCACCCCCGAGACCCCGATCACCCCCGAGACCCTCGATCACCCCGAGATCCTCGATCACCCCCCGAGACCCCAGATCACTACGAGACCCCCGATCACCCCGAGACCCCCAACCACCCCACCGAGATCCCCGATCACCCAGAGACCCTCGACCACCCCGAGAGCCCTGATCACCCCCGAGACCCCCGATCATTCCCGAGACATCCGATCACACCCCGAGACCCCCGATCATCCCGAGACCCCTGATCACCCCGAGACCCTCGATCACCCCCCGAGATCCCCGATCATTCCCGAGACCCCCGATCATCCCGAGACCCCTGATCACCCCGAGACCCTCAATCACCCCCCGAGACCGCCAATCACCCAGAGACCCTCGATTACCCCAAAACACTCGATCACCCCCGAGACCCCCGATCACCCTGAGACCCTCGATCACCCCGAGACCCTCGATCACCCCGAGACCCCCGATCACCCCCCGAGTCCCCCGATCACCCCGACACCCCCGAACACACCGAGACCCTCGATCACCCCCCGAGATCCCCGATCACCCAGAGACCCCCGATCACCCCGAGACCCCCGATCATTCCCGAGACCCCCGATCATCCCGAGACCGCTGATCACCCCGAGACCCTCGATCACGCCCCGAGACCCCCGATCACCCAGAGACCCTCGATTACCCCGAAACACTCGATCACCCCCGAGACCCCCGATGACCCCGAGACCCTCGATAGCGCCGAGACCCTCGATCACACCCCGAGACCCCCGATCACCCCAAGACCCCCGATCACCTCGAGACCCCCGATCACCAGGAGACCCTCGATCACCCCCCGAGAACTCCGATCACCCACGAGACACTCGATCACCCCCCAAGACCCCCGATCACCCCCCGAGAACCCCGATCATCCCCGAGACCACCGATCACCCCCCGAGACCCTCGATCACCCCGATCACTCCGATCACCCTGAGACCCCCGAGACCCACGAGACCCCCGATCACCCCCCGAGACCCCGGATCACACCGAGACCCCCAATCACCCCGACACCCCCGATCACCCCCCGAGACCCCCGATCACCCCCAGAGAATCTCGATCACCCCCCCAAGACCCCCGAGAACCCCGATCACCCCCCGAGTCCCCCGATCACCCCGACACCCCCGAACACACCGAGACCCTCGATCACCCCCCGAGATCCCCGATCACCCAGAGACCCCCGATCACCCCGAGACCCCCGATCATTCCCGAGACCCCCGATCATCCCGAGACCGCTGATCACCCCGAGACCCTCGATCACGCCCCGAGACCCCCGATCACCCAGAGACCCTCGATTACCCCGAAACACTCGATCACCCCCGAGACCCCCGATGACCCCGAGACCCTCGATAGCGCCGAGACCCTCGATCACACCCCGAGACCCCCGATCACCCCAAGACCCCCGATCACCTCGAGACCCCCGATCACCAGGAGACCCTCGATCACCCCCCGAGAACTCCGATCACCCACGAGACACTCGATCACCCCCCAAGACCCCCGATCACCCCCCGAGAACCCCGATCATCCCCGAGACCACCGATCACCCCCCGAGACCCTCGATCACCCCGATCACTCCGATCACCCTGAGACCCCCGAGACCCACGAGACCCCCGATCACCCCCCGAGACCCCGGATCACACCGAGACCCCCAATCACCCCGACACCCCGATCACCCCCCGAGACCCCCGATCACCCCCAGAGAATCTCGATCACCCCCCCAAGACCCCCGAGAACCCCGATCACCCCCGAAAACCCCGATCACCCCGAGACCCCCGATCACCCCAAGACCCCCGATCACCCCGAGATCCTCGATCACCCCGAGACCCCCGATCACCCCGAGATCCTCGATCAACCCGAGATCCCCGATCACTCCCGAGATCCTCGATCACTCCGAGAACCCCGTTCACCCCCCGAGACCCCCTATCACCCCCGAGACCCACGATCACCCCGAGACCCCCGATCACCCCCGAGACCCCCGATCACCCCCGAGACCCCCGATCCCCCCGATCCCCCCGAGACCCCCGATCACCCCCGAGACCCCCGATCACCCCCGAGACCCCCGATCACCCCGAGACCCCCGATCACCCCGAGATCCTCGATCAACCCGAGATCCCCGATCACTCCCGAGATCCTCGATCACTCCGAGAACCCCGTTCACCCCCCGAGACCCCCTATCACCCCCGAGACCTCCGATCACCCCGAGACCCCCGATCACCCCTGAGACCCCCGATCACCCCGAGACCCCCGATCACCCCCGAGACCCCCGATCACCCGAGACCCCCGATCACCCCCGAGACACCCGATCACTCTGAGAACCCCGATCACCCCGAGACACCCGATCACCCCCGAGACCCCCGATCACCCCCGAGAGCCCCGATCATTCCCGAGACCCCCGATCACCCCGAGAATCTCGATCACCCCCGAGACCCCCGATCATTCCCGAGACCCCCGATCACTCCGAGAACCCCGATCACCCCCGAGCCCCCCGATCACTCCGAGAACCCCGATCACCCCCGAGACCCCCGATCGCTCCGAGACCCCCGATGACCCCCGAGACCCCCGATCACCCCCGAGACTTCCGATCACCCGAGATCCCCGATCACCCCCGAGACCCCCGATCACCCTGAGACCCCCCGATCACCCCGAGGCCCTCTATCACCCCCGAGACCCATGATCACCCCGAGACCCTCGATCACCCCCCGAGAACCCCAAGAACCCTGATCACCCCCCGAGAACATCGATCACCCAGATCACCCCCACGAGACCCCCGATAACCCCCCGAGACCCCCGATCAGCCCAAGACCCACGAGACCCCCGAGACACCCGATCACCCCCAAGACCCAAATCACACCGACACCCCTGATCACCCCGAGACCCCCGATCACCCCCAGAGAACCCCGATCACCCCGAGAACCCCGATCACCCCGAGATCCTAGATCACCCCGAGACCCTCGATCACCCCCGAGACCCTCGATCACCCCCGAGACCCCCGATCAAACCCGAGACCCCCAATCACCCCAAGACCCCCGATCACCCCCGAGACCCCCGATCACCCCCGAGACCCCCGATCACCCCCCGAGACCCTCGATCACCCCGAGACCCTCGATCATCCCCTGAGATCCCCGATCACCCCGAGACCCCCGATCACCCCCGAGACCCCCCGATCACCCCGGGACCCCTAACCACCCCACCGAGATCCCCGATCACCCAGAGACCCTCGACCACCCCGAGAGCCCTGATCAGCCCCAGACCCCCGATCACCCCAAGACCCCCGATCACCCTGAGACCACTGATCACCCCCTGAGACCCCGAACACCCCCCGAGACCCCCGATCACCCCGACACCCCCGAACACACCGAGACCCTCGATCACCCCCCAAGATCCCCGATCACCCAGAGACCCCCAATCATTCCCAAGACCCCCGATCACCCAAAGACCCCCGATCACCCCGAGACCCTCGATCACCCCCCGAGACCCCCGAGCACCCAGAGACCCTCGATTACCCCGAAACACTCGATCACCCCCGAGAAACCCCGATCACCCCGAGACCCTCGATCACACCCTGAGACCCTCGATCACCCTGAGACCCCCGATCACCCCGAGACCCCCGATCACCCCGATCACTCCGATCACCCTGAGACCCCCGATCACCCCCGAGACCCTCGATCACCCCCGAGACCCTCGATCACCCCAAGACCCCCGATCACACCCACGACCCCCGATCACCCCCAGAGAATCTGGATCACCCCC